>JANHGB010071325.1:0-78253 GCA_026283785.1 Coracopsis vasa
GGGGGGGGCGGCCATTGTCTGAGGTGGCGAGGCCCGGAGTGCCCCGGGCGGGGGGAGGCGGGCGGGAGCTGCCCGCGGACTTGGTGCCCGGGCGCCGCTTCCTATCGTCCCGGCGGCATCGGCGCAGCGCCCTTCTGCGCGCTTATGGGCGGCTGTGATACCCACGTGCGGGGCGGCTGACCCGGTGGTTCACACAGGAGAGGAGAGCACGGCCGCGAACGAGAGGTTGGGCCCAACGCCTTTCTTCGAAGTTCGAGGCGTCGGGAGGGCCTGGGAGCGGCAGTGCCTGTGGCGTGGATCAGGGGGGTCCCTGCTGGTAAGGGTGCGGGGCCTGGCTGCGCAGCACGGAGCTACAAGGCTTCAGGTGGACAGACAGCTGCAGGTGTGCACGGCACACTTTGAAAACCTTGTGTTGTATGAAAAGAATAAGGAATTGCTGAAAGCTTTTCATCTGGTAGTCAAAAAAATGGCAAATGAAAAAAAAATTGCCTTGTTACAATAGGTAACACTGGTATATGATCCGGTTATTTGCAGATAAAATACATTTAAGAGAACCTGCATGTAGAGTGAGAAGGAGCTCAGGCAAGATGTTGGTGTTTAACTAGAGAAAGTGTGAGGTGGAAGTCTTGGACACAAAGTGAGAAAAACTGACATGATGCAAATGATTGAGCTGGGCATGCTATAGTCAAGAAACTGTAGGAATCGCAGGGTGCAAAGTAAATCCTCATCATGCCGAGACAAGACACTTCCCCATCCCTGGAAACATTCAAGGTGAGGTTGGAAAGGGCTTCGAGCAACCTGGTCTAAGGAAAGGTGTCCCTGCCCATGGCCAGGGGAGTTGGAGCTAGATGATCCTTAAGGTCCTTTCCTACCCAAACCATTCCATAATTATGTAAGGTGAAGGGCTGAGCCATATCTGAGAATCAGAGAAAAGAAGGAGTACTGGAGAAATAAAGCTTCAGAAATGCAAGTGGCAGGTTTTTTTCTGGATTTTGAATTTAGAGGTTTCCAAGCAGAGAATGATACACTCAAGAATGGAAAAAGACATTGGAATTAAATATATCACCAGAAATAATGCTCAGATTTTACTTAACAGATTGGCTGTAGCTGGAGACAGTGCATTATGCAGAAAGAACCTCTTCCTGTGACAGTACAGAGAACTCTCTCCAGAGTAGATGATAGAGCAATGTTCTTAAATATTATAAAACTCTGTGAAGGTGCAAAGAAGCATGAGACAGGACCCAGGCATAATGGCAGCTAAAGGGTCAGAGTCTCCAAATCCGGAGGTCTCAGGTGGATTCTTATACACCGTTCAAAAAAGGGCTCGTCATTCAAACCATGATCCTGTAGAACTCACATAGTACTGAAGTAATGTTGACTGACATATTTAGTTGTTTTGTTGTGCAGGGAAACACCTTCAGAACTCTCCTAAGAGCTATTTTAAATTACCAAGTTTAAAGTATGTTCACTTTCTGTTTAAATAGAAATAGTAATATTCCAATAAAATGTAATCATATTATAATGCCTGTTGCTTGCACAGTCAACCTAAATCACCTATACATATTCCTTATAAGTAGTGATGGAAACTGCAAAGGCTAAATGTTTTTTGAGACTTGGGTGACATATGAGTGGCTGCACTGACTCTCCCTAGAAGGTCTGTGTAGCTCAGTGTTGTTTCTTTTCAGTGGCAAAGCCCAAATATCCAGAGAAAGATACAACACATTTCCACTATCCAGCCCCCTGGGAGCTGAGAGACATCCTGAGGCAAGCTTGCACCATCTCACTAGATTTCTTCCATGACTTTGTCCAGTCTTCAGCTGAACCCACATACACTTCTGAAATCTGTGATACCCTGTTGCAGATGCTTTGAACCTTGCTTACATGAAAAATCTCTTCCTTTCATTTGTTTTTTGATGTGCCACCTGTTAATTTCATCCAATACCCTGTACTTCTTGCATTAAAAGCAGCAGTGGACAGTCTCCTCCTTTCCATGCTACTCTCGTTTTTAGCTCTCTCATTCCTCTGCATAAGTTACTGCTTTTTCAGACTCAAGAGTTTTAGTTGTTCCAAAAATGAAAACCATCTCATGCTTCTGATTACCCTTTCCTGCCCTCCTTTGAATTCTTCCAGTTCTGTTACAGCTTTTCTGAAATGGGGGACCAGAACTGCAAGTGGTTTCCAAGCTGCAGTAAAATCACCGACATATGGATGATCCTTTCCTAGGCATGGTACTGCAGATCTTAACGTGCTGTTCTAGTCTACTCAACAGTAAGCCTATAAACCAGTTTGTACAGACGATCAGTCTGTAAATTACTGCATAAAAGGCTTTTATTTAAAGACCACATCTATCTTTCTGCAATTCCCCTTTCCCAAATTCCTGGTGAAATCATTGAATGATTTCGCTAGATACGCTAGATTAACCAGGACTACAGAAATGAAAAAAATTATTGCCACTTCTTTAATCATTTTCAGGCCTGAGCTTCCATCCTCTGAAATCAAGAGCAATGGAAATGGTCTCCTACTCTGTAAGTAAAAGTGATTTAGAATTAAAAAGAACCAGTATTTATCTACAATTTAAAGCCGTAATTACAACTTGAGTCTTTTTTATGCATATTGAGCTGTACTGTTCCTGACAGCTGAGATACTGTTCTTCTGTGTCTCTTTAATTTTATCTCAGTTTCATACACATCAATAAGTACATGTTCCAAACCATTATTTGTTGTCCCTAGGCTTGTACAATTTTATCTAGCATAGACATGTACAAGATGATACACTAGTCTTCAAACAAAATTTGTGACTTTGATGGCCATTGCTTTGGAAACGTAATAAAAATGCAATGCTCATACTTCAAAATACTAAAATGAAGTAGATGATAGCATTAGCTTGATATATTGAATGTAGCCATAGCTTTAAATACAGAAACCTAATAGCTGGCACTGACAAATGCAGTAATTGCCCAGTTACAGGAATTTTCTCAGAGACACCAAGCTACTGTTGAAGGGACAAGATGCTTCTTAAACTGACTTCTGATTCTCCACTGGCGTAATGTACCTGTGGAGGTGATTTATCTCTGCTCACTGTTGCATTCTTCACCTCTTTCAAATGGGAGATACGTGGGAAAGAACAGGTACATTGACATGTTGGAAGTGATCAATTTGCACAATAATGCTGAAATAACCATGTAATCCTGAAGAGGATCTCTGCTTCACAGAGAAGCTTCATATTTAAAAATGTGAGAGGAAAAAAACCCTTAGAATTTAGTTACTAAGTTTCACTTCTTGTCCTTTATTTTAGTAGTGATTTATTTACCTACATAGGACTGTAGCTACGTAAAGGTGATGCAATAATAGATTTTGAGGTACTGTAGCTAAAGCACATAACCCTAGCGGTGTTCCAAAACTATTAAACATGAGTAGGGTAGAAATTGCAAGTACTGACATCATTTTAGGAACAGTTGCTCTTTCAGCCTGACTGAGGATACTGTTCAGTGAGACCTGAGGCAGTACTTTCCTTTAGGGGACTTCAGTTCAAGTATCAGGACAATTGCCTGCACATCTAGGAAAACTGCCAGGCCAGGCTATTACACAAAAAGCTTCACAATAATAGCTGATGGGCACACTCATGGAGTGCCCTGCACTGGCAGAAAAAAAACACAGATCAAGGAGAGGTTCCAGAACAAACTAGACCCAAATAAGCACGTTGGTATTTCCCAGTACAGACCGGTAAGCAGGACTGCAGGAAGATAATGGAAATTCAGAATTTAGATCCTTTATGGGAATTCTGAGTATCTTTGGAGCTAGCTGAAGGAAGGGTCAAGGGCTGCCATTTGCGCATTTCCAAATTGCTGAACAGCGAAAAAAAGAAATCCTGACATTATTGTTAGTGGGAGAACAGCATTTGGCCATTTTTACAAGCATTTATAACGGTGTTATTAGAGAAAAGGAGAAGAGGGATTGAGAGTGCTTACAACTTTTGATCTGTGTTTCTGGACTTATCTCTCCCAGGGCTTTGCAGGAAGATAGGTACTTCCTTTGCATTTGATCTTTCTTCCCCAGCTGGGATGAGTGGAAGATCATAAAAATACAGGAAGCCTTACAGGAACCACGTCATACGTACTTGTTTCTCTCAAAAGGACTTAAGAGGCTCTTGACTTGCCTGGTAGAGGACTAAGAATCTGCTGAATGAAAAACAATACTGGATTTATTAAAGCATTATCAGGAATTGAATGGGGAAGAACTGAGAGGTAGCATCAAACCTCAGGTGCTGAACAACACAAGTATGTGCCAATTCTGGCAGCATGTGGAAGCAGATAGGCTTATTCCTCTGCTGTCTTTAAAGGTGCTACATAAATTACAGCAAATTAAATATCCTGCAAAAGCTGGTATCTCCTTCCTTCTAGGTATTTGCTGGAGATTAATCTAGTTTTCTATTTTCTGCTTATTTAAGTTACACATTCTAGACTCTGCTTAGCTAATCAGGTGGTAATAAAACCAAGAGGTCTGTATTTTGCAGGGTTTATTAATTTTTGAAGCTCTCAGGGGAATATCTACATAAGCAAGAGTTTGCAAATACTGAGCTATGCTGATTTAAATAGGAAAAAAAAATATGCTCAGGTCTTTCATATCTGATGAATGCTGCCTTATATTTGAAACCTTGTCCCTCATGGAACCCAACATTACAATAATGTTTATATAGGTTTATGCTATAAATGCACAATATTTTCTCTACAGCAGACTATGCTGGAATTTACTCCTGATTAAAATAAATAATGTGTGAATGGTCTATATCCCAGAATATGGATTTCTATAGTTATGCCCCTTTATTAACAAATAAAGCAATATAATTTTCCAATATAATTATATTGGAAGTGCACCCTGGATCTCCTGCAATGTGTGTAAACAAGAAGCCAGCGAAATCCTACAGAATTAAAGCAAACTTTCAGAAAGCTGTGAAGTACCTCCCTGAGCAATTCCAGCCTGATTACAGTGAGCACTGGAGCTAAGCAGGAGATCAGGTGATCCTCCTAGATAATGCTGGCAGCAAAGCTAAACTCTGCTTCTGCAAAAATGCACTCTAACACATCTGTATCTTTAGCTGCCAAGCATACACAAAGCCTGGAGAGAGATGCTGTCTGTTGTGGTAGAAAGGAGGAGGGTGGCAGTGATGGCTTAGCGCACACTTCGCATTAAATAGCAGGAAGAGGAAGCAGCAATACTTTGGTTGCACAGGTGTCCTGCTTTCAACTCAAGCAGTATTTGTCCTTGATGCACCTAGCCAGATGACACAGGTATCTGCATCCATGGTTGTCTCTATATTAAAAAACATTTGCACCAGCACAGCAACACCAATATACTTTAAAAAATAAATTGATTTAAGAGAACAGGGTAGAGCTCTTTTCTCTTTCTCCCCTTGCCACTACCCATCTCCTAACAGATGAGATCATTTACACAAACTTTTGTACTGTGGAGTGACAAGGGCCAAGGACACGAGTTGGAGAGAACACTTCCAAAGATGGTTTCATCTTCCACACCTCATCATGCTGTGAAGTGTAGACACAAGAAAATGCTCTGCTGTCCAAAGCACAGGATAAGACTGTCAACACGCTTGCTTTAAGACATAAAACCTTTTAAAGATTCAAGTGGTGATGTGGGCACTTCATCCCCCAGATTGGAGTGAACAGGCTGACAACACTCAGTGCTGTGACACGAGAAATACAACCTTATTATTGATACACTGAACTGGAACACAGAAAAACACTGTCTTAGACACAGATCTCTTGTATAAGCTCCATTACTCAGTATTTTCATAGAATTATAGAAAGGGTTGGGTTGAAAGGGACCTTAAAGATCATCTAGTTCCAACCCCAATTCACGACTTTGTTTTTCTCTGTAAAAAGGGAATTATGTTATTTCTTGTTTCATCCTTGGGGCTGAGGAGATGAAAACCATTTCTCACTTTATGTGGAACAATGAGGCCCTGTTCTCACTCGGGGTCTTAAAGTCTTAACTTTAATGTAATTTAGAAAAAAAAAATGGTTGAGCATTACAGAACGAAATAGAAATCTTAAACTTGATTATTTAACTTATCTTTCAAGAGTGAAACTCATCTCCAGGGAAGAGTGATAACCCAGCGTGTGTGGCTTCATACACATTTTCTCACTGGTCTCTTCTCCATCTGCCATCAGCACTGCCCTGCTTGTGGACTTCGTTAGTTAAACAGAACAGTGACATACCGTTCCTTTCAAAATACTTCATAAACTCATATATTCTCCATTTCTCCTTCCTTAAAATGCAACACCCCATCTAAAACCCTGCCTGACAGCCTGTGCCTGTACCCTAATCATTTTTATGATACATTTTGACATCCTTTTTTTATAAGAGCCCAAATTCTCATTTCTTGCCTTGATGTAAATCCATGGATTTTCCTCTGCCAACTAGGAAACAGAGGCTCCAGGTAACGATAGGGCTGTTCAGCCTTAGAGAAGACTTCAGGGCAATGTCAGTATTACTCATAGGAATTATTCTTTGCTCTGTGAATAATTCCACTGAAATAATTGGAATTATCTGAGGAGTGAAATATAATTCAGCATAAATAAGGATGGCTGTGCCTGGGCATTAGTGGAAGACTAAATTCAACACCAAATAATAAAAACAGACTAGAGACGGTTCCCATTTGGAAATGCTTGTTTTTTTAAAAAAGGACTAGATAAGCTCGGAGCACCAACAACAGATAAGTGTGTATTCATTCCTTGTAGATTCTTAAATTGTCCTGTTATTTGGTTTCATATGAGAAAACTGGGGTACCATTTCAGATGAATGGGTGGTCTAACGTTTCCCCACACAGCTGGTCCTTTCGGGTTGGCCTGTGCTGCCCCATGCAGTTGCACAGGGTGTCTGTGGTGTGCCCAAAGCCTGCTACCTGAACCAAAGCATGCTCTTCAGGAGACAAGACAAAAAACCTGCCACTTTCACTTAGCCACAGATAAAATGAGCTCAAAGCATATTTTCTTCCCAACTCTAAATAGCCACTACAGTAATACGTGTATCTGCCTACACAAAAGCATTTGTTCTTATAAAAAATGTAAAACAAACGGAGAACCATGCCAGGATTATACATTTCATTTCCCGGCATACAAATGAGGATCTAATTTACTCTGGGCTGTTCATGCATTTTGCTTTTAACAAACATCCATATGTCAAATAGACCTTCTATATACCTCCCTGCTGGAGTTTTTTCCTTTCAACTTGGTAGGGAACATTTGTGATCCCTATTCTACCAAATATATCTAAAGAATATATTTTGCTCAAGGCCTTCTATTTTTCCATTTAAGAGAAATCAATTCATAGTTCTAGCAGTCTTGCTATTATGACAAGCATACATCTGTGCAAAAATACCCCAATCCCTAATTAATTACAGAATGTTATTAACATTTTTACATTTAACACTGGTTAATTTATTTATTATTATACACATGACTAGATGAAGTCACTTCTTAAGCATCTTTTCCATATTTTGCCTGCAGTTTTAGAATCTGGGTAGTTTAGCACAGATACAGAGATTTGCTTGTATCAAAATTATTTTCTATTCAGATAGTTCCAAATCCTTTATGTAAGAACTTCACTATCTGAGTCTTGACACTTCACTCCTGACGTGTGTAGTACTGATGGGGAGTGTTAATGGGAGTTTTCCCCGATTAAAGAAAGCAGGCTGAGGGTCATATTCTTTAAAATTAATAGTTGTTATGAATGTATAATGGCAAAATCATTCCAGATCATATTTCTCATCTATCACAGCACATCAACTTGAGTTTAATTTTAAGTCAGTTTAGTAAATACTACACAAAACACGTACTATGAGAGTTAAAATGACTCATTGTTGAAGGAGATTTACTTATTAATAAGGTAAAGAGTTACACAAAAAAAGACTATCAATCAACTTTAATCAGTTGAAGACAATTATTTTATATGAATAAATATGGAACTGATCATAAAAAACCTGAACTTCTGTAAGGCATCTATTTTTATTTGTTTGAAAGACAGTGGTCAGTCTTGATTTGAACACTGAGACAAATTACACCCACTTAAATAAGCATGACTTTTACTGCAATTGCAACAAGTGCTCTAACAGCTATCCAGTGTTTTACCTTGATTGCAAGTTTAGTATTTATAGTGGGCTTACGTAGTCTATACAGCTAATTTGTAATCTTTAACCTCTTCTCTCTTGCTTTTCTGTGATCCTATTAAAAATATTATTTATAAGGCCAACAGTAAAACACTTGTGTTTCTCTATACTCGTTACTCACATTACCCCACTCAGTTCAGTCATGAAAAAGTAACTTTAGCAACTGTGGTGTGAGAAAGGCATTGTACTGAGGAGTCAAAGGAAGCAATCAGTTTTTATTCACAGATAATACAATGGCAGTGCTTTTTGTGGCCTGTAACTACATCTGCACTGCTCAGTGAACCATCCAAATTTACACTCAGCTAAAGAAAAGCACATTTGGCCAAAAATCAGATACATTTTTAATTGGTATCCTAATGCGCATATTCAAATACTAATCCTTGGTAGAAATGCGGATCTGAAGCAGTATTGTGACTGCTGTTATACAACTTGGTAGCCTTATATGGGTTTTATCTACATTTTTATGGGACTTTTTCACACATAAAGTCACAAACCAGAAGCCTCAGCTTTAGAGAGGCATATGTGATGTTACAATGTTCGCTGGAAACACCCGAGTACCTGTGATGACTGAATTGCTCCTAAATGTCAAACTCAGTTCTGCTCTGCCTCTGCCAGCCCCACCTCGAAACACTAAGGAAACTGAAAGGAATACACCAGTGTTTCCACAGTTTTACAAATTTATCATATATATTCACTGCTATATCTAACAATGTTATAGAGATGTAGCGAACAAAAACCAAAAACAAAACCAACAAAAAACAACCAAACAAACAAACTCAAAACACGAACCAGAAAAGCACCACCACCACCACCTCAAAAAAAAAAAACCCAGCAAAACAAAACACTGAGAAAAATATAAGAGGAGCGTGTTAATGGCTAATAGCACAAACCACCTTTTCTTCTGGCTTTATCCATTGCCAGGTGGTGTGAAAAGACACGTGGATAAAGAAGTAAAAAAGGAAGAAGCCTCGTGGTCTTACAAACCAAACCAAACCAAACCAAACCAAACCAAACCAAACCAAACCACACCACACCAATCTCTGCCTGCTGATCATGGGCTACAGCAATTTTGGAAGAGAATTACTTCCAAATATAGTCTATAACTCATGTTAGCAACATAGACCAGAGGCAACTTTTGTTATCAGAAAGGGTTAAAATGGGGTTTTAGCCACAAGACCTGGCTACTTTGACCTTAATTCCCCTCAGGCCAAGTTACTAAGCCCCTGACAAGGAAAAGATACTAGAGCAGAGCATGGCCTTATTTAGCTGAGGTAGCATTTGGGTTTTTTTCACAGCCTTCATTACTGTAATATCATACATAGGGTTTTTCATTTGTTTGCCATGCAGCTTATTCCCCTAAGATTAGCCCTTTTCTAGTCAAGCAGTTTAAAGCTAATCACAGTTGTTATTTTAATCTGTGCTCGCCATTAAGAATTCTTGCAGAGCTATTTTGCTTGTTAGCAATTATGGTCTCCCAATGGAAGTTCATGATTACAGCAAAAACAACCTGTTTAATACTTGGCACCTCTTTAGTATACAAGCATTAAACCCAGAAGCATAGAAGTATGCTAATGCTGGTGATGAAAGTATAGCAAATCTATTTAACAAACTCTGGTTTTAAAATACAGCATTGGAGAAATGCCACGCGGTCCTCATGCACATTTGTGGTCCTCCCCCTCTGTGTTTTTCATTTCTGTAACAAGGTAATAAGGTGCTGCTGACCATTCACTTACTATATGATGTTCATGTCTGAAATGCATATATCCTCATGCTTTCACCAAGACAGACCAAAGGCTTGGTCCTGCTTCCAGTAGTACTACTAATAAAATTCCCTTGACAAGTCTTAAGAACAGCGCCTGACCTTTGCGTAGTTATGTAAGCATCCTACGCTGAAATATGAATTCTTTCTTCTATTAAGGGAACTAGTAATTGCTCTCAGTGATCTATGTGTCAGGACTTAAAAATTACAATCTACTGTCAAGGTCAATTAGCAAAGACCGCAGGAGCAAATTTCTGCTTCTCATGTTGATTGTCCATTTGATTCTGCAATAAGAATTATACACAATAATCCACATTAGCTGAACCGGACAGAGCATTAAATGACTTTGTGGGAAACAACACTGCAGGGGATCGCCCCAACCAATTCTGTCCTATTTAAAGTTATTTCCACACAGGGCAGGGCAGAGAGATCTAAAATAACCCAGTGTTCTGGTTCAAGCTGATACACTGAATGAACAATCAGTATTGTGCATCATCTCTGGCAATAAATATTGGCAATTTACATTGACAGGAGTCAAGTTTGTCTCACATTGGGTAAATTTATTTTGTTCAAACTTGAGAAATGGGGGAACCACGGACAAGTCAAATATGCTATCATTTTCATCAATCTTCATGAGAAAATAATTATTGCAAAGTGTTCAACATAAGAAAATCTATGTTTAAAAAAGTCTGCATCTCCACATACTAGTGAGGTCCCTTCACTTGTTGTAAAGGTTTTAAAGAACAAAACAACTGAAGCTAGGCTAGAGGTCTATTTTAGTAGAAAGCTATAAAACGTGACCTAAGCATCGCCAGTTCTCCTGGGACAGCAATTACAGCAATAAATGCTCCACAGCAGATGCTAATGCCGTGTATAAACAGTCCTCTTCTAAAATGAAAAGAAATTTTTGTCCCCACATGTCTTTTAGGGTCCCATTGTACGTGTGGAAATGTAAAGGAAATGTAAAATTGATATGCGCACCATGACATTGGCTTTAGTCTCCTCTGTCTTAGCCGGGCCGCTATAAATCTGTCCTTGCTGTAAGTAATGGTGAAGGAGCTAAATGGTCAGAATTTGTGTCTGTCTTTTTTTATTAGCTCACCTAGAGTAAAGTAGGGGTTATCGGTCAATGTCAGGTTCAGCGCTCAGTGACCCAGTGGGTTAAAATCATGGTAGTCACAAATCAAGAGCATAATGAAGTCTGAGAAGAGGGCTATGCTGATTTATTAGGACATCTGTCTGGCTATAGACAGCCTAGTACTGCCCCTGTGTAGTGTGAGCTATTAGCATAATCTCCACCATGAAACATCTTTGAGATTTAAAAGAGAAAAACAAAGTGTTCAAAGAAGACTGGTGAAACCAGAAGGGTTTATCTTGTAGTGCTCATTGTAAGTCTTAATTTGTTATGTTGATACTCCATAAAAATAGTATTAAATAGAAGTTAATACTAAAAATAAATTACTGTCTTCAGTTTTCCAAAACCACTGAATTTTCAGAACACATCTGAATGTCTGTTCATAATAAAATAAACTCACTACCCCTGCTACTTTTCAATTACTTTTTCGTATTTTAATTTTTTATTGTTCATTTATATTTAACCATGGTGGTGTCATCCACATGTAATGTTATCACTTGTATTCTTACAAAAATAATTTCCTGAATTCTGTAATCTTAGATGTAAACTTCAGTTTCTTGTGCCAATTATTCTGACTACCATTAAAAGAAAGCAGGGATTAAACACAAACTTTCTGAATTTTGCCTATAAATAAGACCAAGTCCATATCATAAATGCCGTATGCTGTAAATGCTGTAATATTACTTTATATCCTATAGGTCAAGAAGTTTCTGAGCTGGATACCAACTACTACTGTCATGTGCAAAACTACCTTTTTTTGTACATAAGAGGTATTTGACTGAAAAATCAGACAGATCATTATTTCTTCCTTGATCAGAACTAAGGTGAAATAGGTTTCAATCTATGAAGGTTAAATTATTCCCTGAAGATTACTTTACATTTGACTCTATATTAATAAAGATTGTCACTGCTCCTGTGCCTTCAGAAAAAAAAAATAGTTAAATATTGCGTTTAGAAAAGATATATGGCTGTGAATGTTCAATGAGTTTCAGCACTGGTATTAGTCCATTTCCATTATATTATATGGTATCTCAGGTAGGAATTTAGCTGGTAACTATAAAAATATGAGATAGTGATAGTTAATAGATACTGAATACTTTGAAAATGCCAAGTACAAGCAAGTACTGCAAAGTGCTGTCATGCAGATCTTTTTAGACCAGCTGTGATAATAATAATTGTATACGAGTGGAAAGTCTGGAAGAGTTAATGTAGAAATTATCAAGAGATAATTAATTCATTAAGGGTGTGACACTTCTGAGCCTCCTAAAGATTAGCTAATTTCATCGCTACCTTTACCATTTCATATTAGAACAGCCCTAACTCAACAGCTACAGGACAGTACTGCTGAAATACAAGTAAAAAGAATCTATAGGTTTAGAAATTTCTGCCATCATATCACAGTTGAGTGATGCTTGATAAATTTTGGAAAGATGCAAACAATGCATAACCTTTCATCCTACCAAAGGAAGACATCAACAACACACAGCAGTAAAACCACTTAAGCGCAATATGCAATAAACTTGTTATTGTAAAGAGGAAACTTCGTCTGGAATGAAGTGAGCACCTTTGTGCGAGAGCTGACCACCTCCACCTGTGAGTAGATGATATTTACTAGACCAGACAAATGTATGGAGTTTTGCAAGGTCCTACAGGAATCTTATTGTTTGAGGAGCTCTTCAGAAGTGCTCGTGCAGTTACCACATCTGCTGTACAGCCAAGTAGAAACACCCAATAGGTGCACAGTAGCATGTGGAAATCACTTCTTTGCTTAAACCAGAGCTAAGTCTGGGCAGCCTGCACTGAGCAACAAAACCAAAGGAGAAATAGAAAATCTGGATCATCAAAAGTACTACAAAATTTTAAAAACATGTTTATTTCAGTCTCAAAACTCTCAATTTCTCATGCTGCTATGCTGGGGGTTTTGCTATAATTTGTGTGCCATTTGGTGAAAATACATTCAAGAATATGAGACCATTTCTTAAATTCAGTCCAATTAAAAGAATCTGAAGTAAAGTTAGCGTCCACTGTTTAGCAAATTCAACATAAGGAAACCTGTGCATGTGTGTAACTGCCTGATTAGCAAAGGCAAGATTCAACTTATGTGTGATGCCCTACTTATTCCACTTACGTAAGATTTTCTAGTCCTCAAAGAATTAAACAGTGGAGAAACCAAATACCCAATCATTTATTTGAACTCAAGAATGAAAACTATGGATTGCAGCATTTTTTCCAAAACAGCAACATAAACACGTGTGTGCACAGTACTTGCCTCCATAAATTCCAGCGTTGTTCTTCCAGCTGAGTCACTAAATGCTCGATGTACTTGTTTGAGTCCATATATTCCTAAATGAAAGATGATTAAAAGGTTACTTTTTCAATATTCAAAGCATTTGTAAAATTTTGAGTGAAAGACAGTCAGAGTCAGTTTGTGGAGTGCACTTTCATTTTGCACTCAAGGTTACCCCATGTACACAGAAATCATCACAGTGATGTAAAAGTTTAGATCAAAACTAAATTTGGATGCATACCAAGTGAACAGGGCAGTAGCTCAATACACTTCTTAGAGATTATTTGAGTGGAAGACAAAAGGTGGTGAGGCTATGCAAGCAGCACAAATAAATTAGAGAAAAATAAATGCATATCCTTATTCTAAGCCCAGAATTGTCTTCCCTGAATCCAGACTGAAAAATAACTTCTCAACAGTGCAGTCACTCTTCTGGTGCACATTTTGTTTATTTTAGGTATAAATCAAAGTGAAAGGAATATTTGACTTAAATATTATAGCCTGTACCCTATTTGAAAATGAAACTGCAACTCAGGTCCTGTATCATTTCCAGTTCAACTTTTGCAGATGCCATAACCTGCAGTATCAGCTATGTGCATTTGATTCTGGGAAGAATTTCTGATAAACATTTGCAGATGAACAATTTGGATTTTTTTCTTATTGAAGACTGTCCTTTAAACTCAGTGCAAAGAGATGTTTCTTCTCAGCAGAGAAATATGTTGGCAATAGAAATACACCACTTTACTTCCAGGGGGAAGGCAACTTCAGTGTTATTTATATAAAATATTTCAGAATATACCCATACAATAACATGTGATATAATATGATATATTTGTATGACTGCAGTACCAACACTTTACTATTTTTCTATACCAGCCACATTACTATTATTCTGAAAGCCTATAAGTAATAATAAAACTCTCTTGAAATATCTCACCAAAACAAAAATATGTTTCAAACCTCATACTTCAGGAAATAATAAGTATTGGAGTCATACATGGAAAAGAATCTATCTATCTTCACTTTCTGGAGACAAAAGCTCCATTTTTGTAGCTCCACTGTTTTACCTGTGGACTAATCACATTGGTTCTTCTTTGTATTAGGAATTGTTTCTTCTCTCTTATTAACTAATTTGGTGTACAAATATAGATTTTTGTTGCAAAGTAGTTGGTTCTTCTGAGCTATTTATCTTCATGGGCAGGAATATGAGATAGCTACAACAGGGACAGCATGTCATCATGTCTTCTCAAGGTGAAGATGAATGTTAGCTGATTTTAATGATCATAATGTATATATAAATGTTCTTTTTTATTTTTCAGGACTGGGATTATTCTAAGCGATTCTATCTTTTTGCCCACAGTAATTATTTTCTTGTTCTGCTTTAGAGAGAAGGTGGTTCCTTAAAGGCTGTTGTGACACAAGGAAATGGTCCCTGGCACAGATGGAGAGAAAGAGTGAGATGTTGCTCCCGAGGAGACTGTGCAAATGCACCTCAGGCATGTCCTGTTCAAACTGCATTGCTTGAAAACCTTTGGGAATTGCAAAACTGTCCATTAAACTCTGTGGTTGCCCCAAGCTTTAATTTAAATCTAACTGCTGTAGGTAGATGTGTCTTGTGGATGTTACTTTCAGAAAACATTAAATAATGCAAATCCTGAGAAATGCCATGAACTTCAGTGGCATTAATATAGCTGTTTTACCAGTACTGTTTAGATTAAACCCTCCTACTCTCCTTGCTGCTCAACTGAGTTGAATTTCACTTGGAGTACAGTACGTCAATTAAACAGCAAGCTGCTTCTAAGGCAATGCAAGTGAAGTATTCTGTATTACACATATATTGCAGTATAAAAAGAATAAACTGTACAAATGCATAATAATGATTAGTTGCAGTACCAAGTTCTTTAAAACAAGCTGCCTTTTTTACTATTTTTTACTACAATGAACCTGGTATAAATTAGTATTAATACCTTTACATCTTTTTAATGTAATATTAAACAATATTCCTGATTTATTCATCAGTGTACTTTGCCCTAAGGGCAAAGATAGGATCAGCAGTTTTATTCTGCATAATTCTACCATGATAATATAAAAAAACTCACTCTGAAGCAATTTTCTCAAAAATATTGTCTAGAGATAAAGACAGTGGGGAAAAAGAAAGAAATGTGTTAATCCTGATGACTGCTGCCTTAATGTTAGGTTTTCCCTGTGGCAAATCAGAAATATTACTGTATTTCTCCTGAAGACTTGCAGCTCTGTATGTAATCTGTCAGTGTGCCAAAGTGACTTGAAAAAATCAACCATGATTTGATAGAAACATGATCAGAAGTACCTCCTTCCTTCTATGCTGCTGTGGCACATTCACGTGCCAGCCATGTCTGAAGCAAGCCATCTGCTTCAGACAATGTCTCTGTTCCCAAGCCCAGGTTTCTGCTATTGTCTATTACTCGCTATCACAATAAGACAAATTCCCCAAACCCTGGATCGCAAGCCAGTAATATTTTGTCAACATGAGGGAAATATCAGTCACGAGACTTAGAGCAACTCTGTAATTTTGAATAATATAGCACATTCAATGCAAGCATAAAATGCGAGAAAAAATCTCAAGTAATCACACTTATTTATGGCTGGACTCAATAATCTTTAAGGTCTTTTCCAACTTAAATGATTCTATGACTTTATATTCACAAAGACTGTATATACAATTCAGTGAAGTACCGACATTTATCAGTACCCAATAGATCACATCGAAAGGAGTAATATAAATGTTTTACAGCTTCCTTGGAACTCTGTCATATGATTGCTTGCACCATGTAGGCTTTGAGTAGCATGAGTAACTGTTGAGACTGAAAAATTACACAGAGCATCATTTTACAATGCAAATGTATGACTTCAGGAGTTTGTATTAATGGAAGGAGGATCCAAGTGACTCACACATATGTCAGAAAAAATGATGAAAACAGAAACAAGATCCAATAACTGAATAAGGATAAGAATCATTTAGGTAGACAAGACTGATACTTATACTAGATACTAGTAAGACAGATCAATCAAACAGGGGAGAAAGCACAGTAGTCCCCAGGTTTCCAAAGTGGCTTACAATTCTACCTGTTCCCACTAGCAGAAGGCTAAACACTGACCCGCTGCAAAGCAGGAGGGGCTAAGGCTGTGTAAGGCCATGTCAACATTTCCCAAATTATGCTGCATTTTTAATCTGAAGTTGCAGGCTCCAAATTAGTGCATTTTTATAAAGCTGATGATATTATATAGCAGCTCTTCTGGTTGTGGAATTGCCATCCATGCTGTTATTCACTATTGGACTAGACCTCAGCAGCCTAAGCTGCACTGGCTCTGCTTCAAGTCCCACTCCAACCTCCAGCAATTCCTCTCAACTTGCAGGAATACTGAGGAGTCCATGATTAAAACAAAAAAAAAGGAAGCATTTTTTAATCCTTTTCAGAATAATGGGTGAAACCTGTCTGCTTTCTCCTCAATCAGTTAGCTTCCAGCCAGGAAGATTTCACTCCTCCACCTATGCTCCTGCAATGGCAAATAACTGCATTGGTTTAAAGAAGAAAACCTTCTGTAATATGTGTAAACACAGTAAAAGAAATTTCTAACAACAGCTGCGTTGATTCTGGCATCCAGGAGGAGTTGGTATGCAAATGTCACTTACCAGCTCATCTAATTTAGAGAGCATTAGAGAATTGCTTTACCAAAATAGTCACTAGTTTGGGCACAAACCTACAAATATACCTAAGTATGTTTTCTGACAGAACTAAGTATCTAGCTTTGCAACGCTTGTTTTGCTGGTTTGTATTTTTCTTTTCTTTGTTAGTTGAACAGCTGTCAGATAAAGAAAAAAGGGGGGAAGGGAAAGGAAATGAAGTGCCTCCACTGAGGCCTGGGATCCACTGCTCGGTATTTTGGTTGGTTACGTGGGTATTTGTTCTGGCATATCCATGTTATTATCCTGGGCAGGGTATCAAAAATTATAGAGCACACAGAACATTTTCCCATCCATTGTTACATAGCAAACCCTTAGGGCAACCTTAGGCTTATAGCACAGGAGTCCCTCGCTGGAAGCTGGAGGTGATAAATTTAAGCTAAAAAATAGCACATAGTCTTTGCCTCTCTTAAGGAACTTGCACAGCTTGGTATCAAAGAGAGTTTAATGAGCTTAGCGATATGTGGAAAGGATTAAGGGTACAGTCGTTGATCCAGCAAATCACTTGATTGCATACTTAATTCAATAGGGCTTCTCATGTGCTAAAAGTTAAGCATGTGCTTCTGCGCTTTTACTGGGCAGTGGGCACTTGGAGGTGGTGGCGTTGTGGTAGGATGGGGCTGTCCTGCAGCAGTGATGCCCTAAGTGTCCTAAACCCACCCGCGTTAACCAGGCATGCAGGGACATGGCAGCTTCCCCGCCTGACACTGCCTTCCCTGCCCTTGAACAAGTTCCCGGCACAGGGCCTGCCTGCACAGTGGAAATGCCCTAGTTGCATAGAAATCAGGGACACTGGGATAGAGAGAAGGCCAGCACTCATCTTCCTATAGACCAGCTGTGAAGTAAAAGTCATATTCAGCCCTGCAGAGCCCAAAGCCTCCCATTGTCCCTGTGGCACATCTAACCCCTCTTGTGGTTCAGTTGCAACAGACGCTCATCAGACAGCCCAAACACAGTCCCCTGCAACACTACTCCTTGACCCCGCTGATATTTGTATTTGAAACCAGACAGGAAAGATCAGCATGGATTTTAGGCTCTTGGGCTTCACAGAGGAGGATGTTTGTCGCCGGGGAGAAAAACACTGAATGAACAAGCTGATAAATGCACAGACAAGTTCGCGTGAGCATCTCAAGCCGTCCAGCCCTGGAGACAGGGAACTGCATAGAGAGCACACAATCATCTGTTACAATGCAGAAAGTCGTACTTTCACAGGGAAAGGTTACTAGAAATCAAACAACAACAAAGCTGTCTGCAGCCAAACAGCAGACTGCTGCAGTTGGGAAATGCGGTTGGCAAAGCAACGAGGGGGACATTGAGGTTGTTACACTAAGCGTGGAGACACAAGTCATCTTTGAAGGATCTTGGAGGAGTGCCTTAGGGGAAAGCTTTAGATCTAGAGAGAGTGGCTTCAGAGAAGATTATAACTTTTATAAAATATTTATTTTTGTTATCATCCTGCTGCACAAACCTTTGATAGAAAATAGGCTGTTTTCCAGCAGCCCAAGAGGACTTATATAGGTATGTATTCTTGCCTGGACTACGTTTTTTGAATGTCTGAAAGTGTTATAATTAAGGATTTGGGTGAGCTGTATGTTATACAACATTACTCAGCTGCATACTAAAAATAAATCAGTATAAAAAAAAGATAAAACCCCTTTGGATTAGATAGTTTCATCATTCCCTTCAATACCACACCTGGCTAGAGTGCTTACCTTTGGTGCTAAATACCAATAAAACGTAAACAATGTGCCTTAAGAAAAGATCTTTTAAAACTGCCGTTATTGCTGATTTATTCTTTTCTTACCTGATTGCAAAATGTTATTTTAATTGACAGTTTTATTAACACTTGGCATAAAAGTGTACATTTAGAGCCTCTGCAATGGAGCAGAAGGCTGGCAAGAGCCCTTGTGCACATTACACCATTACGGTAAAAACAGTAATGATTATTTTAATAAATACGTTGAGTAAATTTTTTAATTGCTCAAAATCACTTAAGCCTCAGTGAACAGTTCACACTGCATCTCAGCTGCAGTGATTAAAACTGATTTACAGACTCCTCTGAAGCCAGTTGTTTTCATAAGAAATCAGCTGGGTTTTCCTCCTGCTGCTGCTTGGCTTCTACTTTGCACCCTATTAAATGGCACTATCCACAGACAACAGCAGAGTTTAATAAAGCCTGAAATAGCACAAGCTCATTAGCTAACTGACAGATTCTGCACCCTGTGCATGCTGAGTGCAGGGATGCAGAGAGAGTTGGCAAAGGAGTGCAGGAGTGCTATCCAGACTCGCAGCTGGCATACAGACCCCCGCTGCATTTGAACCTTTGCCAGTTTGTCCCCAAAGAAGTAGAAGCTCTGGGATAATAACATGGGTACTCTGCTACTCAGTGACACCGGATTTCGTGTTCTTCCCACACAGGGCCATGGAGGACAGCTTTATGTTATCTTCCACCAGCTTATAAAAACTTGTTTTCCAGCAAGACATTCTCTACAAGCAAATCTCACAGCTCAGGCAGGCATGTGCAGGAGATACATATGGACCCGTATTCTGTGGGGGCTCTTCCCTGGCTTAGTAGACCACAGCTGGAAGATGAAGAACCGATTTGGCAAGAACCACCGCCACCATTCCAATCTCCAGATGCTTCGCTTCTTTGGTTGCTCACCCTTTAAGGGTTACAGTGGTTTTACATGTGAGTTGCACAACCTGCGTGGGCCTTGATATGGTAACGAAATCATAGCAGATAGGAGGATAGCAATGATGCTAAACTTAAATTCTGGAAGAGGAAAAGCTAAAAAGTTTATTTAATTGAGGTTAATTACATTAAAGTAGATTTGAAGTACATCCATTAAGTATCTTGGTACTGGGAATGAAGGAAAGAATCCCAGAGCTCTCCAGATCCCTGGTGATGCTGAGGAGTGAAAATAAAAAGACAAAAATATATGTTTCAGCTTTCCAAAGGGAAGCCTCATGACAGATTCAGGCAGAAAAATAGCAGAGCAGTTTTCAGCTGGACTGGATGCTGCAAAATTCACAGTAATACAATAGTGCCCATTGAAAATAGGCACTTGGACAGATAATTTCAAACTGGGATACATTAAAAAAAAAAGTGCTTATTTGACAGGCTGGAATATTTTTCAAACTAAGGCAGGACATAAAGTAAGATAGTGCTGAGTAAACTGAGGACTAAAACCAGAAAGAAGGACAGCAAAAGTGAGTAAGTACAGTGAACATGCCTAGAACTAGACAGATTTTTTTGTAAAAATACCTTTTACTCCAAAAAGTTAGCATTTCTTTGGCCTAAATATCTTTATGCAAATAACAGGATATGGAAGTCTTGTCATTTCTACTAAATACTGAGCAAATAATTCTGCTTGGCTGTGTAAGTAAAGGAAAATGGACATTTTGTCCAACAGGCAAATCCATGCTATTTTTAGATGACTTCCTTTCCTTGAAAGAAGTATAAATCAGTAAAAGCAAATACAAAGCATTACCTGGAATTTACTAGAATTATCTTGAAATGGGAAAGGATGATATCATACCAGAAAAGTTCCCATTTATTAGACATCCTCTAGGTCATGGAGCTTTCAACACCAGTTAGCGGTTTCAATGAATAATACATCAGAGGTACACATTGTTATTGCTGAAACAAAACCCAAGGTCATATAGAAGTGTTTCCTACAGCATCAACAGCTAGATGCCCTTGATTTGTATTTGGGGCCAAATCAGAAGATCCTTTTGTAACCAGTCTGCATAAAGGCCAGGTGTCCATGAGTACCCATCTATCCTGAGCATTGCTCACTGTGAATGAAGTTCAAGCAGGCTGGTTAGGGCATGATCCTGAGCAGCAGGCAGTGACCAGGAACTGCAGCAGATGCAGGGGATGGTGCAGATTATGGGCTGCGCTCACCCGCACTAGTTCCAGGGAAGGAAAAGTACAAGAACTCTCTGAGCTTCTGAACTACCAAAAAATTCAACAAGGCCATTGCAGCAGCCAAGGATTTCAGCGGGAAATGGGGAAAACCTGCCTTTTGCCAGGAAGAACAATGGATATGGATGAGCAGGTTGCACCACAGCACCCTTACTGTGTCTCCTGTGGAGGTTTGGGGCTGCTCTCCCAGTTACCTCAGCACATGGAACATTCTTGTCCTCAGTCAGTGTAAAACCTCTCTATATAGTGAAATACAAAATGAACATACAAAGTAAAGCTTAACATAGTGGTATATGTGACAGTTCCTGTTTCTTCAAACTGATGACTTTGGGTAAGTTAAGGAGGTGTCAGAGTGTCAGAAATGTTTATATCCCAGCAATTCCACAAATGAAAAGGATCAGTGTTATTTAGGGCAATGGGAATTTTCTGTATAGCTAAAACAGATATTCAGAGCTTAAAAAATTAAATAAATAAAGGCAAGAGGATAAGATGTGCAGATGTGCAGATTCTATGAGTTTGCTGCTACACAGTGTGTATATTTACATGAAATAATTAGCTGTAGTCTTGTTTATGTCAAATCCAATTTACATTAATAAACTTCTCCAAGCGAAGACACTGATGCTGTAGAAAAGTGCCCAGAAATGTTAGCAGCCATAAAGATGCAGAGTAAACACTGGAACATTTCATTAATCAGTTTCTGACATTAAAAGGTAATTACAATTTCTGAATCATTTCTTGGATGGTTTTTATGAATGTAAATCAACGCAACACACAGGAACTGCTCCTTGAAGGCATTTGGCTTACGTAGACATATGGCACTTGCATGTGCCTCACACTGACTAAAGACAAGGAGTTATAGCAAGGATAGAAAAACATTCATGGGATCTATTGTGCAGTTGAGGAAATAAAATTCTAAGGTTATTATAGATGTTTGGGATTCACAGATAAAGATGCTTAATTCTCAGAATGTATCAGACCTGTTAACTCACTTGGAATAACCACTGTCATCCATCCTAACAACAAATACCTAGAGACCTGAAGTTTTCTACCATCTTCTTTCACTGCTTCATTATCACTTGTCCTCACATTTATTCTGGCAACTTCTGACAAGGAAGAAATCCAAGTGTATCTTTATGTGGTGGGTTTATTTGTACTTAAAAACGAAACTACATAAAAAAGCAGTAGTCTTTTAAAAGAAAAGTAGTCTTTCAAAAACCTGGGGTTTAGCAAAACCCAAATATCAGCTCTTGGATGGAAAACAGAGAAACTGGAGAAGAGCAGAGAGAGGGTGCTGCGCAGCACCAGAGGCTGAGACTTCCATTCCAGACAGGTTCTGCTTGCTTTCTGCTGCCATCCCTTTTTTGCTCTCCTGCTACCATGCTCTGCTCTAGCCACAAACTTTTTCAAAGAGAGAAGGGAACTTGTTATAGCACATTTTGAATATTAATCAGCTGTGTCGAGGGCTCTGCTTGCAATGCCCCCATTCATACATATCTAGAGTCAAGAAAAATTTATCTCAGTGTTAAAAACATAGTAATGCTCAGGAAATCTCAAAAGCTGATTCCAGCACCCTGCCTCTTCCTGGAACGCTTAATTCAGTGGAACTACTCTGACTTACATCCATCCATCTCATCGATATGCTACACAAACATGTAACACAGAAAATTGGTGGAACATGCAAATAAATATACTCCTAAACATCCCCTGCTCATGGGTTTGCTTTTTCACTCTGTGTTTGTATAAAGAAAAAATGATTACTCAGAAGCTAATACATGAATATACCTATGCATTTTCATAGCTTTATTATAAATGAAGCAGCAGCCATGCTCCCAGGGAGTGCTGTTGGTTCATATTCTACCTGAAGCGCATTTACTTGTCAGCTGCCATTGCCAGGGCTTGCACCTGGTTCAACTTAGGATACTGACTGATTGTAGGACACAGTGGAGTCTAAGACATGAATCAGTTTTAAACTGTTGGCCAAATCACCCTCTTTCTTCAACCAAAATTCCCACTAATTTCCATGAGATATTCAAAAATAAAAGCATTCATAAATGCAACACGATCCGCCCTGCTTGTGCAAATGAAAAAAAAAAAATCTCTAAAACTTTCAATGTATTTTCTTGCTGGTAACAATTGAATTCAATGTGTGTGGGGAAGCTAACCTTTCCTGGTAGTTTTGCAAAGCAGGTTTCCCAACTGCTGCAGCTTTCCGACAACCACCATCACTGCTTCCAAGACGAGCTCACAGTCCTAGCACAGGACAGGCAACAGCACTGTGGAACCTGACTTTCTGGGGTCAGCGGATTAATCATAAGAAGTGTGGCATTTCCTAAATGGTGTGTAGGCTATACAGCATCATGTGATAATGGTTGGAGATAAACTTTAAGTATATCAGGGATTTAGTGAAAGTAGATTTAGTGGGAGGAAAATGTTTCACTGTAATGGTAAGCTATAAGCAGAAAGTTCAGTAAAGGCCCAGAGAGGGAATAAGAACTGGAACATTTGCGTCAGCAAACAGCATACAAGCATGCATTTATGTTGCGTAGGCCTGTTAAATACTTAAGCCAAAGCAGTGCCTTTACTTTTATCTGCTAATTCTCAGTAAATTCTGGGTGGAGGATAAAGCACAAAGGCACTGAAAGCACAATTTCTTGCTAGGCTGCAACTCCAACCCTGTCATCTCTACCGATGGTGTAAACAGATACATGCACATCAGTCTGGTACAGTAGTGGCAATTAGTTGCACTGGCAAGATTAGAGCATACAGGGACTAAATGGGCTACAAAATGACACAGCAGAGTGCTGCCCGGCTGCAGTTCTCTGCAGGCATGGAGCCTTATATGAGCACGATGCTTCAGCTCTTATCTGCTCCAGTGACAGGCACATTGCAAGTGATCATGCAGCAGCCTCTGTGTCCTTTTGGAAGGCAGAGCAAGCTGCGCAACAGCCAAGGAAGGTGAGTATAAAAAGTTGCTTTGATGGAAAGCCAAGAGCTAGAGCCATGCTCCCAGAATAGCTGCAATGCATGAAGAAAGGATCTTGGGGATGGCCTTTACTGACCTGTAGTCAGAGCTGGAACACGGAGAAGATGCACTTGTTGAGTTCAATGTGTAGGAATAACTGAGCCTAAAGTAAAAGTTTTCATAAAGGAGGAGAAATGGGTAGCTTTAACTCCTCTCTTATGATCCAAACAAAGCAAAACTCCCTCTTCAATTCCTGCGTATAACAATTGTATTAATAATCATTATTATCTTGCGCTTTTATAAGAGGCCTAACACATTATTGTTTTGCCTTCTGAACACTGGTAACTTCACTATGCCATATACAGAAGGTGCTAAACAAATATAATGACACTACTCAATTTAAAGAAAATCTATCTCCTTTTCACAAAAATTAAAGTGAACCTTTAATTTCATTCAGCCTTTTAGAATTCACAGGTAAAATGGAGTACCAGTGAAATCAAAGCTGTAATTTAGCTCCTGGCTAACGCTAATAATTTTTCTGCAGTTGAATATTGCTGCACCGAATTGCAGATCCATCTCAAATGTTATGTGCCTAGAGATATTAGTCACAGTTATTGCAAAGCATTCTGTTTATTCAAATAAGACTGAAAAACTATAGTGTGAAAAGCTTGAAAATACTTGTTTGTAGATTAATATTCATTGTTGGCTGCTACACAGGATATATAGTGACAATTCAGATTACATGATAGCTTTCTGTTTTATATACTAGCTTGCCAGTTAGCATTCAAAAATATAACTTTAAAAATGCCCTTAATTTTATGTCTGAAGTAGCAAGTGATAAACTTTGCTGTCAGTGTTTCTTAAACGTGAATCTTTCAATCCACAGGAAACTCAATGTGAATTAACAGTGAGAATATAAACATAAACCTTTATATTTCTGCTAATCCAATTTTTTGTCACTAACTGTGGCTAACTGGAAAAGTTCTTTACAGTATTTAACTGAATTGCATTTTAAAGACCTTAGCATCACCACCTGGAAAATCTACAGCAGCAAGTGATGAGTAACTTGCTCATCAGTTAGTGTACCTGCTGCTCTACTGCCGACTTTGTGATGTTTAGATACTGCGTCTCTCTCTTGGGGAAACAAAGAAATATACACAATTTCCTGCAGAAGCGTTGGTTTTCACTGACCCGAGACACGAATATGTACCAATCCTGTACCTAAAAGCATTTTATTTTATTTTTTCACATGAAGGTGATGTCCCATTTCCTGTGTGTAAGGTCAGCTTTAGATGGAATTGTGCCATCCTTGATGGAATTAACTGAGGGCATGTCAGTCCAAACCAAAGACAGCCAAGAGATACACAAGGTAATGAGGTTTTCCTCTCTACTCTTAATGGGTGATTTTTAGAGTAATTGGATAGAAAGATTTTTAAACACTGGTTAAAAAAAAAAAAAAGTGTCATTTGGGGATACTAATTATTTTACATAAGTACTCTGATACATTCTGACCCCTTGCTGTCATCTAGCACTTGTGAAGTATCTCATGTTTCGGAGTATTCAAAACTAGTGGCAATCATTTACATACAACAGAAGGGTTGAAATACTGCATCTGAACTGTGTAGGCGCTCCATGCATGAATCACAGACAATTTACTGTATGATCCTCACAAGGGCTGATGAATTAGGTTCATTTCTATAAGCCTTAAGATGTTTGCATGCATACTCGAGATCAGAAATACTGAGTTTGTATTAAATCACAGGAGAAAAAAATATACGAACTTTAAGAAACTTTAAAAATTAGGAGAGATTCCAACCCAGAAAGTGCTAGAGAATAAGGTGTGCGTTTCCTTTCAAATCTTGATTGCCTATACTGACATGCATTTCATATGTATGATTATGGAAAAGGTTGATTCATCTATAAGGCTCTGCCCTGTCTCACAGCTCGGGTAGTGGCAGTATTCACAGCGGTGGTGGGGCAGGTCTTGCAGGAGTCCAGCTCGCATGAGAAATCTGCAGGAATGGTAGGAGCTTCTCAGATCTCATTTCTGACATAAAGAGAAGCTTACCACATAAATCTGTTTTCAAGGTGTTACAGACATCAAGATAGCCATAAAACTGAACCATTGTAACCACTCAGCCATACTCATGCAATCTTGTGTGGCTTCACTGTGAAAAGTGCTGCATATATGCAAGTCTCCATGATACTGCAGAATTCAACTTACTCAGGGGAGGAAAAGCAATTTTCAATCTCTAGATACAGTCCTTAGTCATTCATTTAAAAAGCATTTCCACAGCCATCAACTTGGCAGCATTTAAATTAAAAGACTGAAAATCTCTTGTTTTCCAACAGGCAATGTTTTCAGGGATTGGCATTTCACATGTATAGAGAAATTTACAGTGATCATACCCTGATGACAAGTCTAAGAGAGGATTTACATCTAATGGGAATGATCCAATTTATTTTGCATACAGTAATACCAAGTGGCTATTGTGAACATTTCATTATCAAAGAAATTAAAGACAACACAAGAAAATCAATGTTTTGAGAGAAAGTCATATGGTCCATTTAACTCCTCTTTTGACTGCCCACAAAATGTAGTAAGATAATTTGCTTCTTTTCATATTCCCAAATAATAGAAATAACACTTTCCATAAACCATCTACAAAAGCTTTAAGAACAAAAGCAAGGTATTCAGTCTAAAGCTTTCGAATTTCTTCTGTATAAACGTATATCTGCGTACTTCAGCAAAACCCCTAAGAAAAAACCCTTACGTGGAATAATAACCTTCCTCTTCTTCTCCTTTCCAACTTTTTTCTGTTTGGATATCAAACATTCTCACTGCACAACAGTAGTGTCCTCTCATTGTATGGGACTCAACGGAAATTTTGTCACCGACTCAAGTCTCACACACTTACTATCTGGGTGTGGGGATGGTGGTATGGTATGAAAGCACAGCAAACACTCCTAGCAGGAAGATGTCTCAATGCTTTATGGTTAGACTTGTAGGGAAGCTCTCAAAAGTTTTGCTGGTGAGGAAAACCAATTCTCTTGTCTCACCTCCCCTTCTTCCAAGCACCCTTTATAATTCTGAGTTTTGTGAAAAAAAAAAAAAAGTTTGACCAAAAGTGAAGTAATAGGACCTTAGAATACCTTCTCCATGTGCCTGGGATGTGGCTGAACAGCCTCACTGCAGAAAAGGCCCTTGACCTAGCATCCCAACAAGTCCTCCTGCTGTAATCCCTCCCAGTGAAGACACTCAAGAGTAGGATTTCAGATTATGCCCAACCCTTCAGTGCTTACTTAAATGAGTGCATCTCAGAGCTCAGTATGACCTGGGACTATGAGTCCAGTCACTTGTGCCTGTGTCACTCCAGTTGTTGAAGGGAAAAGCAAAAATCACAAAGGAATCAAAAAGGCATGGGGTTAGATGGGACATTTAAACATTAGAAGATGCAGATAAACACCTAATGAGATTTTAATGAGAATGTGCTCATTCTGCTCCCTTGGAGATTTCTGAAATGCCTCTAGACTTCTGGTAAATTTTCAGGTCTGTCTCCCCACTCCTTCCTATGTATCCAACAGCTTTGCTTTTCTCTTTCTGAGAGGGGGAGGACAAGGAAGCCCAGCATATAAATTCCTTTCCTTTGATACTTGCATTCATATCAAGTAAGACAAAAAAAACCCCCTCCTCTCTACATATTTGAAAGACACAATCATTTATGTGGATAGCTGAATTCCCCCTTATATTACTTTGCATTCATGCATCAGATGCCTGGGGCCTGAAGGATATGCTGAATATGAGTCTCTATCTAGCCACAAAGTAAATATGGTGCAAGGGGAAGATTAAGATGAGGCAAAGGACTCTGCCGCTTCAGACTGCAAAACACTGCAGGCTCTCCTGAAATGCCAAAAGAGGGAAGAATTTCACAGTGATGATTTGACTGATCTCTGTGCTGGAGGAAACTGAGTCACTGAACAAGTCCTGTTCTCTGAGTCATACTGGCAAGACCATGGCGGAAAGGAAGACGTCCTCAGTTCTTCCAGTCCCTGAGTCTGATTAGACCCATCTCCGTAACCTGGCATCAAAAACATACCAAGTATGTATGTGCATTATACATACTCATACACACATGTACAAAAATAAAGCTAATTCAAAAAGTGTGTGTTTAGTTAGGATCCAGTGACTTAATCTTACGGTCTCGAAAATTGGAGAGGCTCTTTCCAAAAGAGAGTTACACAGTCAGCCTTAGCGACATCTTAAGGACAAGTGTTTTTTTGCTGCTTTAAGAGATTGTACTGCCTATGCAAATACGTATCAGCTAATAGATCTTAAGCCATATTGATTTATCTTTTAAATTTTGATTAAAAATACCTTTAGATTATTTGTCGCCTAAAACGCTCTAGATCAGATATTCCTCTTTCAAATCTAGTACTAAGTTATTAATCAAGCCAGAGATTTCTGATTTCCACAAATCAGTAATTATTCATTTAGCTATGATTAGTGCTACATGGGGAAACCCTTTGTTTTAAAGAAGACAGCATTCAACCCTTAACAGAGTACCTCATAAATGTAGCTTGGAGTTGGAATAATGTGGAGATGTACTATTCTTCCAGGAGATCTGAGTATTTCCTCCTCATCTAATTTTAATTTATAGCAGTGATATGCTATAACTGATCTATCTGAAAATAGTTTTGCACACACAAGACAAGAGACATACTAATATCTACCAACAGGAAATTCTCGAACATGATTTCAAACTCCAGAAGTATTTCCTATATGGAAACATGAATTAGTTCCACAATGATTATTCACATCCCCTCAAAGCTTTGGGAAAGTTTGCAAACCAGGCTGCTTTCCAGTGGATAGCACTGCAATTTCAGTGACACAGGAGCTCAGTATGAGGCTGGATTTCACCATTTCTACCACCAATGTACATTATTATTTTCATCAGCATATATTAGCTCCCAGAGAGACAGACAGGGAGCCCAGCTCATGCCTGCAAACGGCTCTTCCAAGACACGACTGGTGACATTTCCCACTTCCTTGACTATTTTTCTCCTGTTGCTCCTGTTATGACTAAAACCAGAAGGATTATATTTTTCTCAGTGGGAAATGTGTCACCTGCTGTTGAAAGTGAAGTAATTATTGCGTCCTCGCTAAATCTTGGGCCTTTCTATGTAGAGCTTGAGAGCTTAAAAACATAAACATCCCGCTCTGTATCACTGTAAGTGGTTAGGCACTGCGGAACCCCAGCTGGGATCCCCTGGATGTCACCTTCAGCACCTGTTAAGCACAGGGAAAGATACCAAACCCGAGTGCCTTTCCCGTAACTGTGTCTAATCAGTGGTAAGTAAAAGTGAATGATGTGCTCTTAATTCCTGCACAGGATACCTCAAAATATCACGTTCTTCCTCTCCCCCCTTACTCCAGGAGTCAGAGTATACTTTTCAGCTTTACTCAAACAAGATTTATGTCTGCCCTGCATTTCTGGACTTGTTTTCACTCCTTTTGTGTGGTTTTATGTGACTATAAACCTGTCTAACAAACAGACGGGTATTTTATTTGCACAGTGTCAGATGCTATTTCTCTGTGCAATCTCCTGTTATCAAACAGAAATAGCCTTTTAAACAAAATGGGAAATAAAGCAACTGGACATTTACATTTGCAGCGGCCAGAAGCAGTAGAAGAATCAAACTCACAAAATGCATGTACATACACATACACAAAAGGATGTATAGGTGCATGCTAAAAGGCAGTAGTTTTTAATACACAAACTTAGTTTCTCATGAGTCTATTGCTATTTAGAAATTATTTTTTACCATGAAACTGAAGAAAATGCACAGAAATGCTGGAAAAGGAAAGAGCACAACTATGACTGAATTTAAGAAAAAATAATCTTACACTATTATGAAAGGAAGTTTCTAACAGTACTGATCACTGCCCTAGGATCTAGGGAATTGTATCTAGAATCACTTCTAGGGAAAGGATCAGCAGCTTCAGTATTGGGCATCATTTCAGAAACATAATAATTGAGGTCGAAATGGACCTCTGAGTTATCTGGTGGAACCCCCATGCAAAGCAGGGTCAACTTCAAAGTTAGATCATGTTAAAGAACATCATATCCAGCCAAGTTTTGAATGTCTCTAAGAGTCCACAGCTTCTCTGGGCAATGTGTTTCAGTGTTCAGTCGCCCTGATGGTAAATATCAAACCAGAATTTCCTTTAAAGCAACTGTTGTTCATTGCTCATTCTCTCACAGTGCCCCTCCAAGAAGAGATTAGCTCCATGTTTCCCTTTGCCTTTCCCTTAAGTAGATGTAGACAACAACAAAATCTCCCCTCAGCCTTCTCTTCATATTCCTGAACAATCCAGTTCTCCCACTCTTTACATCTGCTCTCCCAGGCCCATCTTAGTAGGCAGCTCTGGACCAGCTCCAGCATATCTAGAATGGACCAGTAAGGAGCCTCTGTGCAAGATGAACTCTGGCTTCCCATCAGCAAGGCAGCTCCTGCTCTGAAACATACAGCTTGCTATTTATTCTTCAAAATGCCTATTTTATGTTACATAGCTGTGGATATACATAGAGACATATGAATGTCTAAATCCTAAATATTACATAGCTTCTGAAATCTGTGGCAAGTAATGTCACAGATAGTTTATTAAAATCTATAGTGTTTACAATATATTTTCTATCACATTTCTATACATTTTGGATAAAGCCAGTTGAGATCAAACATACAAATTTTCAATGAATATACATTAGGGAAATTTTACCCCTATGGAAGCTAGCACTAAATAAAGAGATTCAGAGAATAGTATTTACATAATAAATTAAACATCTTCCCCAGCTCGGGTACATTATGTAGGCTGATCTTTCAACAGCAACTGAGAACTGGTCACCTATTAACTTTGCTGTTGAAATGCTATTGGCTGTGGAGATAGAAACACTGTTTACTTGCTGATAGTGCTTGGCAGGATTCGGAAAGGCCATGGAGTGCTTGAATCTTTTGCTAATTCAGAAGGCTCCAGGTGGCATGAATTGCTCAGTGTACAGCATACATAGTAACAACACTGTATAATACAGTATATGCAATATTGCTCCAGCTTTTCTCTTTCTGTACCACAAAACACTTTTCCAAGAGAATTCTTTTATCACAAAATTAAATATTGTGCTTTAATATAGTTTACTACTAGGAATGAGAGAGGAAAGTTCCATGCTGAAAGCAACTTTCTGTTCACCTAACTTTGGCAATCCTTATCTGGTTTACTATAGAATTTCTGGTCAGATGTTCAGATGCCTAGAAACAGTTCAGTAAAAAACAGAGGGTACACACCACAGTTCATGTTTTCCTTCACATGATCTGCTAGAAACAAGGGCTTTTAGCATTTGGCTAAATTCAAACACTCTGGCATATGCATAGGTAACTGTTCAAAATTGTAGCCCATGAACTAGAATGGTATTTAACAGCTTGACCTATAATATCTTTCCTAAGCTGTAGCTCTGAAAATAAATACAGCACGTGGTCTTTGCTGAGACATACCAAAAGATTCAGTGATAATATAAACACAAGGCTGGGTGCTTCCTTTCCAAATCACTTTGTATATGAGTTGCCAAGATCTGTAACATATGGCTATTTTATTTTATTTCTTATTTTTATTTAATTTTTGGTTCTAATTCTTCTCTGTTTCTCTTTTCTTAAAACACTCTGGAAAAACTAACTTTTAATTCCATATTCATTATTACACTCACTTTAATTAGAGAATCTCAGTATGCCCTGTGAAAGTTCATGAGGTTCCCTATGACTCTTGAAATAGCACTTTGTATCCTCTGCTTTCTAACTTCATATGGCTTTCTAATATTGAGACACAACTAGTATCATGATCATATCTACAAGAGGTTTGTACTGAAGACTACAGAAGAGAAATATTATATTTCTCATCTTTTCTCAGCTGTGGATAAAAATGGTACCAGACCACTAATCCTTTCTCTATGGGCAGATGGCCGTTTGATGTATGTACTCATCTACAAACAGAATTCAGAAATTCATTTGGTTTCATAACCACTCATTATGTATTACTGGTCTCTCTTCATTTAACATCAAAAGTGCAAGTAAGAGGACTGCCTTTCTTTATATTAATTGTTCAGTTGATTACTCATGAGTAGTAACACTTAGCATTTATGTAGTTCTTTACATCTCTAAATTATTTTATAAATCTTGGTTCATCAAAAAGTCAGACTTCTTACCAGAACTTACCTTTTAGGAATACTGTCTAACCAGAAGGGAAAAAAGAAAAGTGTCACAGTGTTCTTTGTTAAATATTTAGTGGTTAGAGGCACCAAAGCATGAGCTTTGACAAGGTTTTGAATTTCAGTCTTATGTCATAAATTCTCTTCTGCGTACATGGAAACAAGAAGGCTACAAAGGGGATGAGAAATGACAGAAAGAGTAGGAAAACATTATGCCACTGAAGATTAATTTACTGAAGGATTTTATAACACACCTAGTGTTACCTGACTGCCCAGTACAGGCCAAATGTCAGAACAAACTTCCCCTGCATGGTGGTCCTATCAAAGGCTAACTTAACCAACTTTTGAGGATGAAGACTAGTCATGGATAAATTGCATGACTGTGGCTCTCCATACTGCTTGCTAAAAACCTGCTGCAGATTTTTGTTAACAGATTTAGGGTAATATTCTTCCAAATCAATGCCCCCCCTACCCTCACCAACTTAAAAAGCTTCTTGCACCAGTTTTCTTTGTATATGGCTGCTAAGTTATCCAACATAATGACTATAAGTAACAAAACTAGGACTCCAGTGAGTAACTCACAAAGTTATAGATGTCAACAGAATATCTTTGTAATAAGAAGGAGACAAAATTAAGCAGAACCCTGATGTAATGTTACTCAGTGTCCATGTAATTCAATGCAAGTGTTCCTTGACAGATACAGGCACATAGCTGATGGCTTGGATGCATGTTATGCCTGATACAGGCTGTCAAGAACTTTCCTTTTGCATTATTTCAAGTAAATTAAATTAAATACACATCAGTGTATCTTGTTAAGAAGTATTTTGTATATAAGAAAGAAGAAGAACAAAGTATATTTTTTTCCCAGTATTTAAAGGGTGGCCACAAAGAAGATTGAGACTCCCTTTTTACAAGGAGTCACATGGAAAAGATGAGAGGTAATGGACACAAGTTATTCCTAGGGACATTCCAAATGGATACAAGAGGAAAATTTTTTACAATGAGAACAATCAGCCATTGGAATAATCTCCCTAGGGAAGTGGTGGATTCCCCAGCACTGAACACTTTTAAGATTCAGCTGTACAGGGTGCTGGGAGATTTAGTCTAGGTCATGCTTTGCCAAGAAAGGTTGGATCAGATGATCCTTGAGGTCCCTTCCAACCTGGTTTTCTATGTTTCTATGATTGTAAGAATTTTTAAGCACAGAGTTTATCCAAGATGCTGCAAACCAACTTTTATCTAAAAGAACCGATTCTTCGCTAGGCAGAGCAAAATAAATATAGGTGTGTGTATAAATGGAAAACAGTTTATGTCCAGATTTCTATGAGAATAGATTAGTTTCCAGGTCTATCCTAGAAGTGGTCACTATGCCACAGAGCAGTACATGGAAATATGTTTATGAAAGAATCCTAGTCCTTTTTGTAGGGAATTAAGCACACCTTCCTTCCAAGAACAGATGCACAAACAGACACATAAAGGGGCCAATGCCTTTTTTGGTTGTCGGCCCACCATAATTGCTAGGGCTGCCTTAAGTAAATGCTGCTGGGTCTATGTGTTGTGACACAAGTCAGGACCAGATGTGCTCCTGCCAGCTCATACCAAATATTAGGTGACTGCAGCTATTCTCTACCTCAGTGCTGCTGCATAAGAGAACTGACTATTAAAATTTATCTTCCGTGGAACAGCTCACTTGAATGTTACTTATTGTTCAAGCATTTGCCAGGCTGAAAATTTAAGTTTAAAAAAAGAAATAATTTCTTGATATTAGTTGTAGAACCAATGTTTTAACAATCATAAAACCAATAAAGAACTGCAGGCTTCAAAATGTGCTATTTAAGTGAGGCAATTAAAAGCAATGGTCCAGTGTCAATAACAGCTTCTAGGGGTTGAACGAAATAAATAAACCTATTAAAATAAGTGGATGCTTAACCTCAAATCTTCACACTATGTTGGGTATTATTTAGAACATTTCTGTTAGTTTGTAAATGATAATGTCATTGCAGTATAATTTTCGTCATTAACTGTCCAGAAGTCAAGATTTCAGCAGTTGCAGTTACAGTTACACAACCTTTCAACCCAGTGAATCTACTTAGAATTTGAGTTAAATGCAGACGCCAGTATGTCATCATACCACAACTTTCAGATGGTGACAAGCACAGATATCATGTGTTATTACTAGGAGTTAAAAGAAAACTGGAGGGGCAAGTACAAAGACACTTCCTTACCTAACACTTCCTTACCTAACCTTCTTCCATATTCCTTTTTTGTTTGCTTAGGAGCAGCTTGCTGGGAAACTTGTTGGAAACTGCTACAGCAAACAACCAGCCCTCCAGCAAACAGCAATATGTCCTTGGGGAACAGCTGTGAGATCATTTATGTTATTCAAATATGTAATACAAACCCATGGCTAGTTGTTTGTTTGGTTTTTTGGTTATTTTTACTTGGGAAGCAGCTTTGGGAGTGTAAACAACTGATTTCAGAAATCCTTACATTATAGTAAGTAATCTTGTTTTTCTGTGATGCAGTTGAGTACATGCAAATACCTGAATTTGTCTACATCTGTCAAAGAATTTGTTCATACACACTTATAATTTTACAGCACCACCCAAAACTGTGCAGGAAGAAAAGCCAACAACTGAATTTTGCATAAGCAATGAGTGATACTGAAGTTTTCAGCCTGAGAATGGCAACTTGGAACATTTTAAATGAATCTCATTTTCTGTTTCCTTTATATCTTGCAAAAGTCAGGGCTCATAAGGGGATCTCCAGTCAGATACTTAAACTTTGGAATTATGGAATGGTCACTTAAGATTCCTTGAGATTAAATCCTCATTTCTTTCACAGCAATGATTGAATAAGGAGCAAGGAGTTAGGGAACCACAGCAACTGGAGATGCATTTTTAGTCTGTGTAGGCAGATTTTTGTCCCATGCCAGCAGAAAACTGCAGAAACAGAAACACAAGTATGTGCAACCATTTGTAAGATTAGGACTCTCAATATAGTTTCCTAAAGGAATGCTTGATTTCCTAAAACTTTAAGTATTTCAGTTTTGGATATATTTCTGATCTTCTTTTTTTTAAGCAGGTTTCATTGCCACAGTAGAAATACAAGTCTTCTTGTGAGGTTCTGAAGCACATTAGCCAAAAACTGAGTACTGCGAACATTTCATTTTATCCTGATGGCTGTTAGTGTTAGGTTAAATATTAACGTGCAATAAACCACTATGCTTACAACAAATAATTACAATTTAATTGACAAAAAGTAATTCAAGTGTCTAATTTCTGTTTTGCTCAAAGGAAAATTTAGCCATTGACACCACTAACAGTAAAGTAGTTGAAACAGAGAAAACAGTAGCAATAGTCATGCAATCCAGATGGACCATAAACACTTCAAAAAATCTACTTTACCAAAAATGTTTTGATTAAATAAAAGTGGTTTCCTTTTTTAAATAAAGGATGTAAATGAATTAACAGCACAATTTAGGCATCTTGACATGATTAGTTTGTAGGATAAATTGTGCAATGTACCACTTGCATTATAACTTTACGGAGAGTCTTGTATTTTACAAAAATGACAGATATTTAGGCTCCTGTGCATTTTTTTGTTTCATTTTAAAACTGGTCTCATGGGCTTTTGCTTAATAAAAGTACATTGCTCTAGTTGTAAGTCATAAATAAGCCCGGGCTTGGGTCAGGGCTAGCAGAGGAATCCTGGACTCCAGAGGCAATGAAGAAATGCCAACGACATTTGACATCCTGCAATTTTTGTGCATGACTTCATGGGGATGGGCGGGCGGGTTGGTGTGGTTGCAAGCAGTTCAACAAATTTCACTAGGAGCCCCGGGAGCTTCATAGGAGGTCATAAAGTGCAGGCATTCAGAAAAAAAACACCGAAGGCAGATCGCTAAGAACTCAGGAGGAACTTTAAATTACTCAAGAGAACCCCATTATAAGTGAGCACACCCTTCAAAAGTGACCTCTTCTGAAAGGCCTTTAATCTCAGGCTGTCTTCAGACTTCCAAGTGGAATAACCTGACAGCTTTCCATCTTCCTATTTTCCCTAAATATTATATACTATTTCCCTAAATACTATGCTCCTATTTCTTTGAACCAAAATGCCCAGGAGATTGTGCTGAAGAGAGGACAGAGCTGGAGAAGTTTAGGTCCTTCGTTTTCAGTAGTTCTTTGCAGGGCTTGTGGTAATTAAAAGGTATCACTGAACCCAGCTGAATTTTATCTTTTGTTCAAGCATGTCAAACATTTCTGTTCATTAGAGTCACCAGAATGTACTGCACTGCTCTCTCCTTCCACCAGAACAAGAACAGAGCGAGCAGTAATACATGTACTAGGACTAGAGCAACTAGATCTGCCGGTTCTGTCGTCATCAAGGGAACTGAGGCTGGCAAAGAGTAGTGGCTCATTCTGTTAAGCTCCCGCTTCTATAAGCCCTGTTTCTGTGGGGCAGGAGTGGGTTTAGACTTCAGGTGGGAGGTGTCAGCACTCCTGAGCACAGGTTCATGTAGCCCTTTCACTGAAGGGTCAAGTTTTCAACAAGCTCAAAAAGGCCTCAGGTTTCATGGTTTTATGACCTTTCATAAAACAGGGGGTGGAAATGTGGGGACCAATTTTTGCCTGAGGATTACCTCAATCCCCTGCTGTCAGTTCCAGAAGCAAAGTCCATTATTATACCTCTGCTGCTGCCTTGAACAAGTTTCTACAGTGTAAATGAAACGATTCTTATTATCTGCCCACAATGGTGATTGATAAGTTTGCACTTTACAGAACAGCTCACTGCTCTCAATTGCCTCATCATTGATTTTCTCTAGGCCATGCCTCTCCTGTCATACCACAGACAGAAAGCCTCCTTCCACGAGGTCAGTCCAGATGCAATGAATTTTACTGCTGCTGAAACTCACTTCATCCCAGTGGAAATTTGCAGAGATGGAGCTAACGGAAAAATCCTGTTACTTTCTCCCTGCTAGCTCTGCTATTTGCTTCCTGCAATCCACCCCACTGTGTTCCCACTGAGGGTTTGATTTTTCATCAGGAAGAGAAAAACCTATCACAGAGGACAGAGCAGAGAGAGGATTGAGACAGTGTGAGTCCCTCCACTGACTGGAGATTGGCCATATCATAACTGCATACCTGCTCACCCAGAGGCACTGAGCGTGCATCGTCCTGCACCATACAAGATAGGTGTCAGTAGGAAATTAAGAGTGAGAGAACCTGAAGAGCTCACAGGATAAATGTGATTACATTTTTAAAAGCCACTAAAACTCAAGATCCTGAATCCTATATATAAAAAAAGTAAAACATTTCATTCCACTTAGGCTCAGAATTTCTTTCCCACTGATATGCCAAAATTAGAAACACATTTTCAGAGAAGGCTTAAGTCCCAAATAGATATGTAGCCTTCAGAAGGGCAGCTCTGTCCCTGCAGCCTTCTCATTTTCCTCTGAGCAGCCATCTGTTTAGCCAATTAGATGCCTGGCTATTAAAAATCCAATCACAAGGAAAAATGGTATGATTTATATAGAATGGCTATATACTTTTTCTCCCTTACACAGAGCAAAATGCACACGCTAACACCAGTCCATCTGCCTTATGACACAGATATACAGCCATCAGTTCCTCTGTCTATCAAGCTTCAACCACATTGTGCTTCGCTCCAAGTTGAAGTGTGGTGATAATAAGAGCATGACAAATCAATCTTCTGCTGTGGCAAGTCCTTTGACGCTGCTCTAAGAGCAGTTTGAATTTGTTGGGAACGTGAGATTAAAGAAAATCTCAAATTTAAAGATCAGACTGAATCATTTGCTGCACCTGAAATAACTGGGTGGTTCTGGACCGGTGAATGTGAGCCATTGTTGTCTTCAGCGACATCCACAAAATATCTAAAATAGATTATGAAGATGATAAACTCACATAATTAGTTACAGTTAATCAACATATGAAAGGTTTGCATTGTACTGTGATCAGTAAGGGTTTATCTGTGAAATTCTCAAAGATCACGCAGAGTGAGTGGCAGCAGACTGTACTGAACTTTGGGAGACCTCCTCGCAAAAACACGTGGTTGGACCCTTATTCTCACGTCTGTTAGAAACTACAAGCAGAAGAAAGAGGATGTGCTCAGCCTGCAAAGGGAGAGAGAGCTGGCTTCCAGTTCAGAGAGCGAGTGCACTGGGTGAACTACAGATATTCTGACCTTTCTTCCTGGAATATGAATTGGTTTATGACTAAAAAGTGTGGGGCTGGAGTTACGAAATGGGCCAGAAGGTTTAAATCAGATTGCAGTGCAAAACCCTGCTCTCCAGAGAAAATGTGGCAACTGGAGTATGGGAAAAATTAAACAGATTTGCATCTATAGTCTATGCAAATCTAGCTCTACATACTGATTCCCTCTGTACATAATTTGCAATCAGTATGAACCATCCTTACACCTGAAGCTAATACACTCACTGAAGAGGACACGAGAACCCTGCATGGTGCTACAAAGGGGTGAAATACTGCAGCAGACCAGTATTCCCTTACACACTGTCCAATTCCCTCCTCTCCTCCTCCTCTTCAATCTATGTAATGTTAATAAATACAGAAATAGTTAAAGTTTATAAAATTGTGTCAAGACCCCCACAAAGTACCATGAAAATGTATTCAGAAAACCCCTTTTTTTATTATTTTTCCAGACCTGCTGAAAATCTTCAATTCTAATTATAACTGCTAAGTGGCTTTGTAACTCGGTTCCGTATTAGGTGATCATAATATTGGAAAAATAGCAAAATTCCTGTACGCATTTTGAGCTCTGACAAAATGACAGGAAATACAATACATACATCATTTAAGCACGCCATGGAACAGAATGGAGCATCAATACAAATATAAAAAATACAGAGGAATTTTTTGCTAAGGTAATTCTCAAAAAGCTGTATAACACAAACATCAATATTTCTTGGTACAAACTGACAACATTTTGTCTATCCTCAGCTTGGCCAGTTCATTCTGAAGTATTTTAGTAAGGTACATGAATGATTATGAAGGTTGCCTTTGATGGTTGCCCGTTGCCCTGAAGAAAATGTTTATGACCTGAATAGATTAATTATATTCTCCTCTTAAATATCATTCCTTCAGGACTAGTTATTGTTGAGTGAAAATGTGTCACTTTATATGCAAATAAAATGGACTGAGAGTGGAATAAAAAGTTCGGCATATAACTACTGCCAAATCATCTTATTATGTTTTATATTGGCAGATGGAACATCTTGTGGTATTAAATTTTAATAGACTACAATGGGATGCAGTATTTGCTTCCTTGTTTCTAGGAAATCTTAGTCAAACTTTCAATCACTTTCTGTTAGTCACCTTTGCTTCACTGGGAAAGGATTTTAACTAAATAGTAAGAAAAAGCAATACATCAAATGCAAGAAAAATATCTAAAACTCATTAATACTTAAATATTAGTAAGCCTATTTGACAGGAGTGACATAAATTAAAAATAGAAGCTAATGTAATCTTGAATGCTCTACAAAAGAGGATTCAAACCAAATAATTCATATTAGTGCATGTCAACAGAATCAAACCCCAGAGAAAGCAGGGATAAATTTACAGTTAGTATAGCTCATTGTCAGACAGCCAGAGCTATTCCACTTTAGCACTGCACACTTCAGTCATGCAAATGTTTAGATATTCATGAGAAGAAGGAATCACAGACTTTTGTCCTTAGCCTCTAGTTGCATGTCCAAAGATTGACTATCTGGTTACATGGCAACAAACAATTGGTGATAGTTTTCAGAGATTCAACTCTTTTATCACTACCCGCCTATAGTATCAGAATCAGTTCTTGGTTTAACTTTTTCCATCTGTGAACAAAACTGAGGGTCTTCAACAAGATAAATGAGCACTGTAAATGTATTAATGGGGTGACATACTAAAACCACCTCTGCTATCCCTGGGATCTGCTTTTCAGGGAAGACAAGCTTGGAATGAAGTTGCATTGCTGCATAAAATATTAAATGTAAGAAGTTATCCATTCTTACGGCTTAAATTTGTTCTGGATTGAAATAAATATTTGAATTTAAATAAAGCATATAACATTAGTTGAATGGAAATAGTTGAATGAAATTTTATGGATTGGTTTAGTGTATCTTCTTCTCCCATATTTTTAGCCAAAAGTTTAATTAACAAACATGATTATACAATTTTTTATAGGGCATTAGTCAAAATCAGATGAAGTCAATGTCAAAGTATGTGAATGAGCACAGCAGAGCCAAGTCAGATGTAGAACTCTTGAACAGGCCAGGATAATTAAAAGAAAATCACCATCAGAATGCTTTAACCATAGATGTGTCTTGACACAGCATTACTGCCCTTGAAGAATGAACTTTATTTAATCTGCTGCTAGGAATTCCCAAATACTGTTGCAGCTGAAACTATTTAGGGCCTCTGAGATGTTCCCACTTCTGAAAGGGACCTGCTCCAACAATAGGATCATTGGGTTCATCGGGTTCATCAGCACAGGAATACGTAAGCAGAATATATAACCTCTACGTTACATTTACACTGCTAATGTGTTCATTAATAATACAGAATGATTACGTTCACAAGTGGGTTGGTTATTCATTTTGGATGCCTTGCAAAGTACCATGAGCATAGTAAGAAAGAAAAAAACCAACCCACTCCAGAAAAAACACTGCAGTATGCACAGAAACATATTTTAACTTGTTCTCCCACCCTCTCCCTAAATCCATGTGCAGAAAACAAAAACTGGGAAAGGCCCTTCACTCACTAGAACTCTGCTCACGTGGAAGGTATCAGCAATCTTTGAATTCCAAAGAACAGATAAATAAACAAATAGATATTCATAAATAAATAAGGGTGATGACAAAACTCCCCATAATATTTTAAGCTCCTCTTAATCAATCTGTCCAGACTGAAACAAAAGTTTAAAAAAAAACCAAACAAAAAAACCCCTAAAAACCCAAAACACCCCCCCAAGAAAACAAAACAAAACAAAACCCAAACAAAAAAAAAACCAAAACAAAAAAACCCAACAACAACAACAACAACAAAAAAACAAACTCAAAAAAAATACCAAAACTCTGCTGCATTTACATTTTGCATGCCAAGTTACAGCCCAGAGATCATTTTTATAGCTGTAATAGTCCTATGAAAGTGGGGTGAAACTGCTGCTGGCATTCCTCAAACTGTTGCAGCACTATCAGGAACCTCTATATTATGAGGAGATATTTGAGCCCATCATCTCCAATTTCCAGATAATGTACTGACTTAATCACCAGTCTCGGCAATACAAAGCAGACAATCTTGCTGTCTTTTGTTCATTTTTTACATCTTAGAACAGTCGAGTTTCAGTCTTCTATACACCATCTACTCCTACATCTGTCTCCCACTATATAGCTATTCTTTACAATTCCTGCCATGCTTATTTTTGTTGCTACATTGAAATCTTGTGCATAATTATGTGAGGTTGCTATGGAGATTATGGGTGATTTGTCATGAGGAAAATCTATTGTGTTTGAGATAATTCTGCATGGTAATGACCAAGCAATCTTTCTTCTCCCCGCCCCAGGGATTAGGAGGAACTACCTGCCTAGATGTTCACAGCTACAAGCTGAACAGATTTTACAAACAGAAAAGTTTGTGTTCTGTACAGACGATAAGAATTTTGTTTCTTTTAAGCAGACAGATATGAACTGGTAGGAGGTGACGGTTTTCCAAGATGTTGATGTCCGTGTTTTTGAAGAATGCGTCAGTGGTAGCTTTAAAGTGTCTATAAAGTTTATTTTTTATTTTGGTGAAAATGTCTTTAGCCAATGCTCATGACTTCCCATGAAGAAATATGGTGCAGTATAAATTCAATCTAAGTAAAATTGAGTGGACAGAACTTTGAAAATTAAGTAGTCAACAGTACTTTGAAACATTATCTTCTTCATCCCCAGCTCTGCATCTTTTTCAGAGCTGGGAAAGCTTACAGTGTGATTGATCACTGCACATCAGTCACAAGCAATTCATACCATCCAGCCTGGGCTGAACAATAGCTAAAGGCTTACACACAGCTTTCAGCCAAGGTCATGGGTTAGTCCTTCCTCACCCCAGCTAGCAACTTCACGCCTTCCTCAGGCTGCAACTATCTCAGAAAGCATACACATTTGCATAGCAAGCGGACAGGAACACAGAAACATGCCAAACTTTTCCACCACAGAAGAGCCAACTAAAGAAATCTCAGGGATCTGGTAGGAAAATCCTTCCCACTTCAGGCAGAGGAGATAGAGCACAAAGACAGCAAATTTGTGGGAGCAAAGAAATGTACTTATAGAAACATGGCTTCATAAGGAAAGCACAATTCAAGGAACTGTTTAAAAAGAAAAAAAACAAAACAAAACAAAAACCTGTTCATGTGACAACTCCAAAGTAAAATTTAAAGCCCAGACAATCACAAAATCTGCAGTTCAGGTCACCATCATGTGATTGCCATTAAGGTAGTGCAGGTGTGATATCCTTTACTGCCCTGGTAATGCTTGATGGAAAGGAAGGGACAAAAAGTATAGATGCAGAAAAATAATAAGATCTTTAAAAACTTCAAAACATTCATCATCTTCTGCCATTCTTTCATTCCTCATGTGTGACCCTCATCATTTTACTGCCTTCCTACAGATCACCTTGTCATTTTTATTTTTATGCAATTAGTGATGAATGTTTGCTGGCCTAAGCACTTAAATCACCAGTAACAGAAAAAAAAACATTAAGATGCAGCTTGTAACAGAAGGACAAACACACCCTGAGGTGGATTCATCTTTATGCAGAGCAACTGCTGTCTTCCCCACATAATCTTATATTAACCTACTGCTAAGGACTGCTGACTGTGAGCACAGCACCGCATCTGAAATTGAGAGAGTCCTTAATTAAAACCTGACTTTTGATAAAAAATACAACTACTACAGCCAAGTCTTTGGAAAAAAAAATCCGTATGACACCCTTACACTCAGTGGTTTAGACTTCAGAAGAAACAGGACTTTGAATAATTCTTTTGTATCTGCCATCCCTTATGTTGCACACTTACCATACAGCCTGGCTGATGTTTGCCATACTTTGATTGCTGCCCTACCATGCTCCGAAGGGGTAGTCTGCTTCAAAAGCTGCATGAATTGATTCACCTGACTTTGGTGACATTAAGAGAATTGGAGTTTGCTCTAGTGGTTCATAATGTTGCCAGAATCCTCGAAGGAATTTACAACCTCATTTTGCACAAATGGGAATACATTATTCCATATATTGCTAATGTTAAAAGGGTGTTGAATAATAGAGCTTTTTAGTATTTGAAAAGCTCTCCTACAGCACCTTCTGAAGGTAGTTGATAAAATACAGTTAGGTAAAACCAATTACTGACTTGAGCAAAGCTGTTATACTACTCTATGCATTTTTAAGCACATTTTTTTGCAGTTGGAATTAACGCAGAAGTCTGAAAGAGTTCTTTTAAAATAAGAATACATGAGAGAAATAGTGATTAAACACTCAACTGCGTGCATGTCTTACACAGCTCAGGCACACTGGTTTTGAAATGCTGCATACAAGAAAATTGTGCAATTCACTGTGTCCCAGATACATGCCAAAGATGTTCCCCAAAAGAAAGGGTGAGTAGAGGTGATCTGGAAAGGGCTTTTAATCTCTATGATAAATTGCCAAATGCCGTTACACTTAATGAGTCCCATCAATGTGGTGCGGGAGTAGCAGAAATAAATAAATAAATAATTTGCTATAAAAAAACTAGTATAAATAATTACATGAATTAATAATGAGAATCTTATTAATGTCTGCGTAATATAGAGAAGTTAATGAAAACAATTTTAAGTTTTAGTAATGTGTATTTGGTGTTTTGAAGTTTAATTTTCTACAGAGGTCTTAATGCTCCTTTTCCCTATTTATTCCCCTTGCCCACCTCCATTTAAGGAATGAGCTCTTCTGAAAAGAACATGAAATTTAATGGAAAATTGTATTTCCTGCAGAATTTTTGAACTGTATTGTGAATCTTTCTTTCCTGTAGAATACCAGGGCCTTAAATAAACAAACCTATGAGAAGAACAGAGCCATCATTTACATCTGTAACAATTGAGATAAATGTCCATATGACCCTTGGAAGTCCAGTAGAAGATTCCAGTTTTGGAAACATCCAGAAGATGCTTCCAGTATTCAGATCCTATTACTTTCATTTTATTGAACACCCCCCCCCTCAAAAAAAAAAAAACAACAAACACAAAACCCACCTATGGTTCTACAGTAGAGAAGTGAGAAAAATGTGGTGTTAGGCATCAACATCTCCAAAAAACCCCATCTGTTGTGATTTTCAGGTACTGGCTGTGGTAAATTCACTTTTGCCCCAGCAGTAGAGATTACCTCTGTAGTCAGCAACTGTGAACTACTCGCGCTAATGTACTCAGCAGTGTCTGCAGTGAAATCTTAATCCCTGCATAGATAATGGCTAAAGCTCTCACTGGCCTCAGCAAGATCACAATGTACCCTTTCCTCACCTCCCACAATCAGGGTTTATTTGGCTGATCATAAATTTCCAGATTACAGTGAAAAGGCAGATTCTCATCCTCTGCTTTACCTAGCTAAACTGCAATCCAGGCTCCTACATTAGTTCCACATCTAGTGAGGACAAAAAGGCAGACAGCTCCAGGCTAAAACAGAAATCTGCAAGTAGGCAACGCGCAGTAAGGAATTGTGAGGACCTTGCAGGACACCATTTGTGCTGTAGCTCTGTGTCTACCCACTGTCTGTATGCAATTCTTTAAACTCGGCTGTTTACAGCTGACATCCAGGCTGTCAGAAACTAGAGGACTTCAATTTCAGAACCAAGTGGGCTTTTTATTAAGTGTTTGCACGGAGGCAGTGTTGACTCCATCTGGGAAATGTTCCTGCACATCACCTTTAATCATCCTGGTACTTACAGTGTATTTACAATGTATTTACAACATCAGGTTTTCACCTCATCTCTGAATAGGGGGATTCAAATTTTCTGGGCTGTCCTCACCAGGCAGCACATTTGCAGTAGGTAACTTTTGTTTTGCACAGTTTATTTGGGGCAGTTTTACCCGAGACAATTCTTGCATATGGCACACGGTTCTTTTATTTACTTTTTCTTAAGTAAGCTACGGTCTGAAAAAAAGAAATATTAATTTGAACTGCCAAAGACATACGACAGCTACACTGGTGGAGTGCCAGAGACAAAAGAGGAGGGCAACATATTATCTTGTAAGGTACTGGGCTTCATGATCTGACTCTACATAAATAAAATTACATTTAAAAACTACTGGTGATGTCTGTTGCAGTGTAACTGACAGTAATGTTACCAGCTGACATCAATTACAGAACCACACTTTAACAGGGAAAGTATTCACAGATATGTATTCTCCTCAAAGCACAGTGCAGTGATATTGTTTGCTGCTCTTTTCTCCTCCTCAACTGGTATACTCGGTTATGTTCTGAAATTTTAATTTTCCATCCAGTAAGTGTATTAGTTTCCCTCTGTTGCCATGCAGCAAACGGTAATTGTTTATCTGTTATGAGAATGTATTTAAGAAAATGTAAGAGATGAGAAATTGCTGGTGAGCATCCCATCTAAGGGAAGCACTGTTTACTTACATCTACATATATAGTTCAAACTAAACTAATGAAAATAAGTAAATAAAATAAAGGAAGAACCTGTTTTATGTGCTCAATACACTAAATGCAACAAGACACCTAACATGCTATGCATGAGGTTCAGTCCAATCACACAATTGACAGAGTAAACATTTTAGGTTTAAGTGATTTTCATCAAAGATAGTAAGTACTATAGGGAAATATCTGAGAAATATTTCAATTAAACTTGTTTTTAAATTAGGTATTTCAACTTCCTGTTCTGTGAGGCCAATGGAGAGAAAGCCTGACCACGAAACCTTCTATAAGAGAGTAGTGAGCACCTAAGAAGTAGTGAGCCTTATGAAGTCGACTGCAGCTGGATACTAGCCACTCTTTTGTATTTCTGTCTGCAGTCAGAAATCTGAAGTCTATCTTTCAGTATCCAGCACTTCCAATTAGCTACATTTATGGAGATGTTCAGCCAGAAGAGAAGAGTTTACATTGCGCTTATGGCCCTATGCTTACCTCAGTCTGAGCTGCGGTGCAGCATGCTATTTCAAGTATTGTTTAAAGTCTAAAAAAACTACTCTTGACCATCTCTATTTAACCCTCGTTTCCTAAAATCTGAATATACCCTTCCAGAGAATCACAACACTATTTACCTTTTGTAACTGCAAACCAGATGCTAGAGCTCTATATATCCTCTATAATTCTATATATGAAATTTAATTCAAAAGAATTCAGACTCATCCCAATTCTCCTCCTTCATTTCAGCAGTATTTTTCTCACTCAGTTGCTTGCTAAAGCATAAGCTCATTACGTACTGTCCAACACTCATCAGAAGATTATCATCTATTAATTTTCAAACTTATTATTGCGTTTCTTCCTTGTGATAAAGTTTCTCAGAAAAGAGAGCCAGAAATTACTTTAGAGTGGCAATTTGTAAAGAAGATTAATCTGGCAAAGTGGATCTGAAGAGTTTGTTACTAATTATTTCCATAAATGAGCTTTACAGGAAATTTGAAAAGGAAGTTCCAATAATCAAGCAATTTATGTTAAAATAGGCTCTGGTATTCTCCACCTTCAGATACTGCTTTTATTACATTAAGATCTATAGACATTTGTGAATAACACTAGAGTCCTAACATAACAATTAACATTTATTTTATTATCCAATTTATAGAGTACACACATTTTGTGCTTGCATTTGGATTCTGTGTAATTTTGCCTTATACCAAAAGGAGTTTTATCACATTAGGTGAACTCTGTTATGCATCTGTGATCAATTCTAAGCATTATTTCACAGCTCAGTGCTTTAAGCACATAAGGAGAAGCTAAAGGCTTTGGCTATCATTTTGCATATGCATTGAAGTTGACCTGGAAAAGAGCACAGCCTTTAATAATGTTTTGCAACTTCTAGGTTCCTTACAAGCGATCGAACAATCATTCTGGGATGTCTCATCTTCTGTCAGTATCAGCTTTCAAACCTCAGAATTACAAGATCAAAGTGACAGCAAAGAAAACCTTGCATGCTCCACACAGGCTCAGCCAGGACACTCCACCACACATGCACCCTACTTTCAAAATGTGCAGGCATTCACTACCTCCATTTGGATCTAAATTATGCAAAGCTCTAACACAGCAAATCAAAAATGAACATTCAAACACTGCTGAACCCATCACATGCTTCCTATGCAGGCACCAATATTAGGCTTTTGAGACCACCTGTTTTTGTTCCTATTGTATTAGCTATATATATACCAAATAGAAAGATCTCTGTGAACAGCCACCCTGACCATCTTTGGCTATCCCTTATCCCAAAACAGAAGAGCTGTAGGACTGACATTTTCAAAGCAAGGTTCATGTTGAAATGCCAGCTGCAACGTGGCACTAAGCACCTGGTGATAGGCAGCGCTGTTATTCTGGAGGTGACAGCACTGCTGATGCTGCTTAGTGCTTGCTGGATGTGAGGATCTGAAGGGACTGATCTCACTGAGGACAGCATGTTAAATATTTTCTAACTAAACAGGAGATTCTTCACCAGTCAGGACTGTAATGATATTCTTAGATCAATGTCACCAGGACAAAAAGTCTTTCCACAGTTCAGTCTCTTGGGTTAATTAAGACAAATAAATAGATTATTATTCACTTGCAAGATGATATTTTTGTCTTTAGTGATACAGCCCAGATAGCTTCAAACAAAGCAAGCATGAAAGAGAGAAAGAGAGAAAAAGAGAAAGCAAGGAAGGGAGGAAGGGAGGGAGGAAGGTAGGAATTGGAAATAATGGAAAATGATGCAACTGCAGCTTATTCTGGCCTATTTCAGACATCTTCCCTAAGCTGCAACTGGCATGGTCCCCTCCACCAACTTATCCAAGAAACTCAGGCCATCTAAAGGATAAATAATAAACCATCCACTTTACTGTTCCCTTCTCATTCTACAGGAGAAATAGACTAATTTACTGTGTGTCCATTTGTGTACTCAACTGAGCCAGCTTGAGTAGGCTATATGTGGGATGAAATTACTGATGTAAAACTAAAACTGAAGAAACAAATTTGACCTTTAATTCTGTGAAGAATTGATACTATCTTTAGCTTAGATGGCTTCTAGAAAAAAAAATCCTACAGTCTTGAATTTCCCACAGTAAAAAGTAGCTTCTCTGCTTTTTGGGATGCAGCTGTTTGGAAGATGTTAGTCATGAAAGAAGAAGTGATCTCAAAGGTAGCAGAAGCTAGTCAGCAGATGGCATTCAAAGATGAGAAGTTGAGACCTTGGACTGATCTGTCTACTCAACAGAGAGTCTGCACAGGCAATTGAGAACCAGGGTGATGTCCATGACATACATTGTTATGTGGACTGGCACCCCACTCACTGATTTTTCAAGCTATTTGGCTTCATTCCTATATAAAATGTTCTGTAATAACCAACAGTATGATCATGAATGTGGACATTGTGTTGGCCAGGTGTACATCCAATAGCTTTAGATTCAACCTATCATCCCTTTTGCATATGAAGCTTAAAAAATAGCTGCCAGAGAGAACTTCCCACAAGTGTACAAAGCACCTCCACTCAGTAGACTGCAATTAAAAGAAGAGGCCATCATGCTGTTGTAGAAAGCATCAATTGTGCATTCATCAGTTCTCCACCAGAGTTCCCTCATTCATGCCAAGGCTCCCTGTGTGCTTCTCTGTTTTCCTGGACTGAAGGAATGTAAGTCAGCATACAAACCACAATTTTAAGGGCTAACGAGTAGTGCTTTGTTGAATGCTCCTTTTAATATAAGTTCAACCATGGTCACATTTGCTCACAAACAAAGCTGAAGGGCTAGCTAGCACACTGGAGAGAAAAAGGAAATTGTAGTGACCTATAATATCAGGACACATGGAAACTTGCAATTATTTCATGCTTTCAAGTGAATTAGGAGATAAAATTAGTGTAAAGGGGTACTGAGGAGATTTTGATAGATTTTGCAGAAGTCTGGTGACATTGTTCTTATATTTCACAGAAATGTGACATAACTGTGCTGCCACTGCCAGGAAGTGCTTTATGGGATTTTATGACAAACAAAACAAACACCCCTCCCCAAAAAAACCAAACCAAAACTTCTAGCAAAAAGAGCAAGGACTTGAGTAGGACACTTCAACTGCTTCTGGCTGTAGACTGACACCTGATCTGTGAAGTGGAAATAGTCCAAATTTCAGAAGTTACTTTATTTTAAAGCCATATGGCAACCATCACCCCAACTGGTAGGTGCAATACGTAACCCAAAGTTTTAAGAAACTGGAAGGAGCTGAAATACAGAACCTTGCCCATTGCTTCCTGAAGACCAGTAATAACTATGTAAGAAGTTGAGAAACTGATAATTTTCATTTTCTGTAGCTCAGAGAAAAGTTTGTTTGGTTGGTTTTGGTTGGTTTTATCACAGAGTTCTGCTGTAATACATTCAAGCTTACACTGCTGAAAGGGTGCTAAATCTTGGTTTTCAGCAGGAATTGAAGAACTAGCTACTGACCACTTGTTTTATTTATTTAACCTTCATAGGAGACATGTAGGGCTGAAGCTATCACAGCTGTGCCTACAAAGGTACATCATTCATGAGTATTCTCTATCTGACACTAGTACAAAGGGCATGGAGTATCATGGATGTTAGAGATAGTGAGAAAAGGATTAGGCCAAATTTAAAATTACTTCTTTTCATCATGGAGACAGAGTAATACTTTTCTTTCCCTTTCACATACTGAAAACAAGGTTTCATAAGAGTTTTTAGCATCTAATCCACATTTTATTACTCTCTTCACTAACTCTGAGGAAATATGTAGCTTATTTTAGTGAAAGCTCACTGTAGATTATGGTAGCTTGAAAGTTATGTGATGAAACCCAAAACCACTCTCGGTGCTGGAGATTTTCCACTTCATTTCAAAGGAAAGGTGAGCCAAGCTCACAAATATTCCTATAAAGTCAGGCAAGAAAGGCAGGATAACACATCTGAGTTTTGGTTGTCACAAAAAACTAAAACCCCAAGCCAAACAAACTTTTGTTCATGTGAAAATCCAAACATCAGTTGGGAAAAAGCTCACAAAACCTCTGTTACACTTCTGACTTGTCTACCTGCTTTCCCAGAGCTTCTTCCAGGGTATGAAGAACAGCAAAAGTAATGTACCTCCTCTATCTTACACGGAAATGAATTGGACAAAATGTGTACACAGCATTTTAAAAAGTAATAAATGAGATTCAGTGTAACTGCATACTTGGTCACATTTATTCGGATTAAATAAGAAATATGCAAAGTAAGTAAAGCTACTGTGCTGCTCTGGAGATCTCATCTTTTGTGCAGACTGCAACACACTTCAGGAGATACTTGTAGCGTTTGCTTATGGCTGGCCTCACTACAATTCATCTGCAGAGCAGCATAGTCTGATTTATTTACTCTAGAAGATAATCTACCAAGTCTGACCCAGCAATACAGATTACAGCTGTTTACGTATGTTTGAATTAGTGCTTTAAAAGGTGAGACTTAGTCTCTCTAGAGCGTGAAATCAGAAGAGTATGTACTGATGTACTCTGAAGATACTCTGCTGATACCCATCATAGAATCATAGAATTATAGAATAGTTAGGGTTGGAAAGCACCTGAAGATCATCTAGTTCCAGCCCCTCTGCCATCTGTGGTACGAGAAGAGAGAATCCATTCATCATGGAGTAGATTTTTTTTTAATATAAAACAATCTATTTCTGTAAACTCGCATTATCTGGGTTAGAACAGATCAGTGAACTGATAAACACATCTGTGGAAGCCAGATGTGCCTTTCTTTACCAGACCAAAGCCTGCCTGCTCTGCACCCTCAGATATGCAGTTAGCCCTCTCTGGAATAAAGACAAGTTCCCTAGATGTAGCAAAGCTACTGTCCGTGTGTAGTATGTATGCCTTTGGTAGTATGTAAAGGTACAGACTTCTAAAGTTGGTTTGATACTTGCCTTGCAATAATAAAAAAAGTGTTATAATGAATTAATATAGTAATCACATAAATGCACCTTATAAACAGTCTGTGGTACGAAAGAGTTCCTTCATCATTACCTAACTATTCTATCAAATGAAGATTTTTTTATGTGTAATCTTAATCTCATGGTATGTATTACTCACCATTACAGTCACATACTGCTTGGTATTTAATTCCTTCACTGTGTGAGTGTAGCACTGTCAGTATTGGTGGTGCACTGAGGAGGATCTATGGCTATTCAACCAAAGCAAGACATTGTACTGGTGAGATGATTTAAATATCTGACAGTAGGTACCTGGGCATCCAAACCCTCTGGTCTAACCAATCTGAAGCCAGAAGCTGTGCTGAAGTAAAGGGCAGAATCCCAAGTGAGAGATCCAGTCCCCAGGAGGCAGACAGGACACTTCCTCATTAGGTAACTTCTAAGGTATTGCTTATCTTACTCTTGTTCTTCATACAGAAAAAACCCCTGCAACTTATTTTAGGCTAGAAAAATATTCAAACACTGCAAAGTACTTGAGAAGTATAATAGAAGCTATGAAGAGAAATACGACAAGCACTAACTGTTTTTCTGTGGACATGCTCACATCATGGCATGATATCACAATTTTGTTAGGTAAGATTTAGGAGATGGCCATATTTCATCATATTTTGTTTTTACAAAGAAGGCACACACAGATCCTCACAGCGAGGTCCTTGACCACAGCTAAGGTAAAACCTCTCCCTAAGCTTCAAGAGGCTGATGAATCCAAACTGAAGAACAGCAAACTGAAAACAGAAATAATTTTTAAGTTGTCATTTTAGTCTGATATCCTTTGTGAGCTTGATTCTACTAGAGTTTCATTTCACATGTTTTTAAAATGTAAGGGTTCTCTTGGTAAAAACCCAACAATTTTCTTTAAAGCATTCAGGGACACAGACTTCCGGGACTGTTCCATATACAGAGCTGCTCTGCACTGGGGTGGGCAGGGAAGAAGGGTCAGACTCAGGGCTCCTATCCCACCCTCACCCTTCTCCCCACAGACACTCGCGTCCACTGACACATTGCACTCATCTGTGCTCTCTCCATCTCCTTCCTCTCCCAATGCTCTTTATAAATACTGTTATTTCCTGGTAGCTCACTGTGCTATTTGTGCTGGTTATACTGTTTTGTTTACATTTAAACTTCCTCTTCTTTATAATTCCCTGCATATATTTATGTTCACATCGAAGAGTAATCCCCTGGGTGCAGAGCAGCACACTGGGAAGCTCTGGAGAGCTTCCTGACCGGGGGGAGCAGCTCGTTCCCATTCTATTTAAAACTCTCTGTTACTTAGTTATCTCCAAGATAACATCAGATGCTGCCTTACATGGATCAAGGAAAAAAATCCAGTTCTCCTTCATTAAAAGTGTTCACCCTATTCTGCCTGAAGCCACTATCCAGTAGACATAAATTTCAGAGCTAATGATTGGTATCTCAAGGCACCGAGCTGTAGTGGGGAGCATACTAGATTTCTGTCATGAAACTAATTTCTGTCTTTGCTGAATCCTGGATAAACAGAGATTTTAAATGCTGGAACAGTATCAAGGGTTTTATAAAGCTGCCACCATTTATTTAGTCATGCAGCAGAGTTTGAAAGAGTCTAAAGAAGCATGTGCTTGTAAATTGCTCTGCGGAGTGGGGGCCAGAAGATGTGTGACTGTTTTGTGTAATTAAGAGTGAACCAAGGAAACTATTAATAACATCTGAGACCTGGGTTATTAATAGCCCATGTTATTTCTGGTGTTAAACAGGCAGTTATCTTCAACTTCACATCCTTAGCTTCACAGATCCATTTGTGGCTTTGGCTCTGCTCACCGGAGGTACCTCTGTGCAGATCACATGGCTTCATGCACAGCACAGAAAAAGTAACCAGTGCATCTGTCTGCCAGAATGAGTTCTGGCTTTTAAACATGGTTTGTCTTATTGAATTCCAAGTTGGGAGCACAAAAAGTAACTGAAAACTGGTAACTGGAGTGTAAAGAAAGCACAGATTAATGTCAGGCAAGAACAAAAAACCCTAGTAGTGATGCAAGTGAGATTTTCTATTCCTGGTCTGTCTTTGTACAGTATATAACCAACTGTGTAAGATGTCTAAAACAGAGCTTTGGCAACTAAAAGACTTTCCACTTCTAATTTTCCCACTCTCCCTTCTCCTTCTAGTTATATATCCTATAAAAGGAAGATTTATTGAGGCATGTTCCAATAAATGCTGTGCATTAGCTACAGCTATATATATATCCTTAACATGTCAATCCTTGAAGTTCTGTACTTCACACAAATTTTCATTACCGGAGCCCAGCTCTATAGTTCTTACACTAACTGCTCCCTCACTACAAACCATGAAGCCTTTGCCAGGGTTAAAACTTAGAGGTAAAACTATAAACTCTCAATCTTGACAGCTTCAGTCAGACAACAGACAGAAAATTCGCTATGCAACATGGTCCTCTTAGCAGGACCCAAGCTAGAGGATGCTCTGCTATGAAGGATGACGCAGACTCTTTGCTTTAGATAACCACTGAATTAAAAAAAAAAAACACTTCTAAAGCAAAAAGGGAATGTACCTATCTATTACATACTGGCAATGCTTAGTAAATATTTTGCAAAACATGTTTGTTTATTATTGTAGGGGGAATAGCTGTCCAGAGACAGCTCTGGACTCTTCATTATAAGGGTCTGGATGGTGTTTGCCTGCAGCCTCTAAATCAAGCACTCTAGCACACACTGAGCAGAGCAAGGCGACTCTGCACTCAGCCCACTGTCTCCTGTTCAGCCCCATTTGAGGCAGCTCCCCTTCTTATTTCATGAAGGCTCCATACGCACCAGAAATGCAGCATTCCACAACTCATGCTGGGCTCCATAGACATGGAGGTCAGACATTGCAACACCCCAGACTTTTATGGGTCCCATTCTTAAATGCCATTCTTGGAGAACAGAGCAGAGTTCACATAACAGAGTTTTCCCCTTCCTTCATGAAGCTCCATGTGAGCTGATCCTTGTTGTTGCAGTCTCTGCTCAGACAGCAACAGGAGCTGAATGAGGTATTTCCCTGCCTAAGACATGAGCCCTTACTGAGGCTTGAGGGTAAGGTTTTGAGCCCAGGAACCAAGAAAGCATCTGTATACTGTCCCTGGGATGGTGGCAGAAAGATGATGTTAAGTGCTGAGGGCCAGCTGAAAGGTATGGCTCTAGCTCAGCCTTTGATTCATCCTGGCCCAGCAGATGCACTGGGGAGCACTGCATGGCACAGCAACAGACTTAACTTTTCTCATGGGCTGGCGAGTTCAGGGAACTTAGGAGGAAAAAAACCAGCTACCTGATAGATTTTCTTCAGGATTATAAACTTAGAATTAAGATTTTCAATGAAGTAATTAAAAGTACAGGTTAAACTGAAGTCCTTGTCACCAAATGTGACAGTGTTAAAGCATTATGCAGTGAAGCATAAACAACAATATGCTTCATTTGTCCATTTACTTTACAGTCAGCTGAAAAAGTATTTAGGTCATTACATTTGAAATGCCATTGCATTAACTCATCTCTCAACACAATATCCAGATGCTAGCAGATCCGCTAGGTTTGTTAGTGCCTCCCTGAAAAGACAAAGACGTTCTGATTACTATGACAAACTATTTCACAGAAAAGGCATTCATAGGTATTTTGGTGGCTTCTAAATAGATGTCAAATGTCAAGCCACAGTTGAACTCAGTGATGTAGAGAATTGATATAAATTGATACAAGTTAAGGATGAGGTGGACTGATGCTGGGAGTACAGCTGTCTGTGTTGGTGGCTGATAGTGAGGATAGTGATGAGGGGCAAAGAGGTTTGGTTGATGCTAGAAATGTGATTTCAGGATGTCAGATTTGAAAAATGATCCCACAGAAACACAGCCAAAACCTGGAATAAGAGAGGAAAGATTACAGAAGAACATACAAGAGATAAATGATAACAAATGCCAAGCATGAAAGAGTGAGAGGTGCCTGCACACAGCCTCTTGTGCATGAACTGGAAGTGCAGTGCTGGGAGCTACACCCAGGAACCCCACAGTGTGCATGTACACTGTTAGCATTACAACACTCCGAAATTTACACCACAAGGGAAAAAAAACCCATAAAAATAACAAAGTTCTTGAAGATACATTTTATAAAACAGACAAATCCAGGATTTAGATGTATGTCAGGACTTGAGTGGAAAACAATACAAGAGAGATTTCCCGGTCTGCATTATACTTGTCTCGTTTTCCGTATTGCTCCATCAAGCATGCCAGCAAAGACTCTTACTCCTAGTTAAAAAATGTTTTCAATTGGGGGATTTTGCTACCCAGATCAGGTCTCTCTACCTGACCCGTTTCCTCAGGACTTTCAAGCTCGCATTACTTCAGTTTACAACATACACAAGTGAAAACCATTGCTATTGGTAAATGGAGTGAGAAAATTAATAGTACCAGTACCGACCTGCATCAATACATGTGCATATAGGATGTGAAGCAAAATTTCAGTTTTGAGAAAGAGATGCAACATACTTAATGCAAGTAAAGCTGAGTATACATGGGGCATGGAGCACCACTGTCCTTGAGCTTCACCAGCACCTGCTGTCTCATGCAGCGCAGTCCACCAGCAGTCTAGCAAAGCTAAGTTAATGTTTATTAGCTACCAAAACTTTGTAAAATCATGTCCGCAGTCAGTAGCAGTTACAGGGAATATCCACCTTTTAGCAGTCGCATTCACTGAGTGTCATTTTTCATCCTGTTTTTCCTTTAATTCCTTCAATCAGTGTTTTCTTGTATGTGCCAGATTAGGTACTGGCATTGAATAGTAAATATTTTGCCAAATAGATGTTTATTTGATTAAATTTTTGGGGAACTAGATTGATTTCTGTGCCTCTGACTGCATACTGTAAATAACTTCTAATCTTTTGAATACCTATTAATTAAAAATAGGAGATACGCAGTAATTAGTCCATAAGGCCAGAAATGTCTGCAGTGACTCACCTGACAATCAGCACATTCAAATGTGATTATGGAGAAAAACAAACCCTTTGAGCCAACTGGACCTTACTGCAGAATATCTGAAGGCTTTAGCTGGCCTGTCATTGTATGTGCAATCCAAGCTTTTCCTTTTCCATATGTCTGGCAGTCTGCAGATAGACCATATGGAATCACAGCAAACTGCAGTAATGAAGGACCATCGCTGTCTAGGGTGAACACACTGAAGGGTTTGACAGGCTTTGCCTGCTATTTGTGACAGCAGTTTTACCTGTAAGGTGCTACTTGATTGCTTTCCATCAAACAGACTATTCACGAAGCCTTACTTTACTCTTATACATGACATAAGGAGTACTTAGTACAAGTTAAGATTTATTTGCAAATAAATAAATTCTTCCATCCTTTCTATTTTTGTAAGTAAATTTCTTTTACTATACACTGCTGACACACTGCATTTCTGTTCTGGCTTCTGAAAACACATAGATATTTATGAGTTTATTTTCCTATTAAGCTTTGAAGATACTCAATATATTCCATATAATACATCTTTTAAAATACCATTTTATGTCATATTTTGGAGCCCGAGGAGCGGATTACACAGGAGAAATGAACACAGTAAATGAAGAAGTTTGAGAACGATTCAAGTCACATTTCAAACTAAAATCCTCAAATTGGATTTTAAAGCCCCAGTCTCAGGGAGGAGTTGCCATGCAATTTTATTTCTGTCCTAGGCAGGGCCAAGGATCAAAATAGAATCCAAAGAAAATACAAGTTACAAAATTCTTGCCCCCAAACTCAGTCTGAGTTGAAGCTATATCCTATGCAGAGATATTATCATTAGGAAGGACTACATACACAGGACTAGAATATCAAGAAAGTGCAGGAACTGAATCAGTGTTATATTATTGCCACAGCACCCCTGTTTATTTACAGGAAGGTGGCTGATTCTACATGAGGATAACATACTGCATTTACGGATACATCTATGTTTCTTTCCATGGCAAAATTCCTTTTGATGCTAAAGGAAACTGTACCAGAAACACAAAATGTAACTAAAGAAAATTGTTTTCTTTAGCATTCGCAGGGACATCCTATTGAAACCTGTTGTGTCTTACACAAAATATGATTACATTATATTGCCTGCTTACGCTGAGTGGTTATTAATCACTTTTAAAGCCAATTGTGAACTTGGCTTAGAAATCTGTTCTTACATTTTGCTGTTCTCCTTGGCTTTGTTTAAACTGATAAAAAAAAAAAAACAAACATGAAAAATATTGCCAAACAGATGTTGTATTCTTTTTCCAACTAGTATGAAACCTTAAACTCCTTGCTTCATATAGGAGACTTTAAATGCAATTTTTGTTTTCATTTAATCACAAAGTGAAATTTTGTTCCTCATAAGCTTCTGTTTCCACGGTTAAACAAAACCAGACACCAAAAGGAGCATCTTCGCATTTTGAAAATCCCCATTTTCCTGCCAAACATTTGGTTTAGTTCAATCGCACAGAATAGCTCCAGGGTTTTCACTGCTTAAATAGGAGTATGACATTAAATGGCAACTGCCTAAAAAATAGTATGTTAATTGTTATATCAACACTAATGATCATTCAACATTAAGTTTACCCCAAACTACAATACTTTCTTACAAGTTTCTGAGATGCAGATTAAAAGCATTTCTGGATTTGTTCAAAATGTTTCATATGCCTCCATAAGGAAACATTTTCTCCAACTTACAGTGAAACAAACAGGAGAATCAAATTAACTTCATTATATTTATTTTATTTCGTAACCTCTGAGCCAGATTTAACAATAGCTCTATCTGATTTTAGTCTGTGTGACAGAACATTAAAAAACCATGGTATTTATTTAATTTAACACTCGCTACTTTTTGAGCAACAAATGATAACTTCCTGCTGACTCTTATTTACTATGAGCTATTCATGGGAATTGTGCTTTAAATAGCTGAAGTCCATAGGATGTCAAAATCTGGAGCTTGGCCTGGAATGCACACAGATCTTATTAATTAAAAGGCCTGGGAAAATAAATGAGATAGAGAAAATATATGTGGGCTCTGGATTCAGCATGAGAACAGAGTCTGAATTCAGGTTCCAAGCCAAATCAGAGCTAACACTCAAGTATGCACAGAATGAGGTCCCTAGCAGTGGTTATTGTAAGATTCCTACTCTGACAGATATCTCTTGATATTTCCTCCATTTCTAGCCAACTCAGAGCAACTTTCTTGATTCCTTTGCCTTTTTATTCACCAGTTTTAAACCCGGAGATTGATATCCCAGTCCTGCAAATTTGAACCATTCACTGAAGATGATCAGGCTCTCTTGGGGAATGATGTTACCAAGGAGAAGACATGCTATTGCAAGTTGTCTGCACGTTGTTAAATGCTGTGCTTGTTTTGGAGCTAAGCACAAAGCAAGCAGTTTGTATCATGACAAGTAGTTCTCTGCTACTTGAGCTTTTATTTTCATATGAGAGGCAAAACTGAGCACACTGTCCACTCGCAGCAATGAAAAATAATAAAGCCTTGAATCTTGCCCCAGCTTCATCTTAAACTGTATTTTGTCCACCTGCGTATGTACATCCTCCTGGTTAATGCTTATTGCACATTTTGAAATAACTGCCAAATGAATGGAGGATATCTTACAGTCATGATATGGCTGGGCTTCATTTGCAAAAGAAATATTTGTTCCTTCAATAATAGCCAAAAGAAAATATAACTGCTCATTGTGCTGACTGTCCTGATAGGCCTTCATGACTCTTCCCTGGGGAATGGGCTAGTAATCTCTGGGGTTTTTAACCAGATTTCCTAAGTATTTGCACAGCTTTGATGCACGGGAACATATGCTCAGTACATCTCTTCCAGCAGAAAGTCCTCTATGTCCACACTTCTCCCAGTAATTTACTTATCTGTCTTTTTGTTTTGTGCTCTGGCAAAGAACAAGCCTGAGAACACGCATTTCTGCTTCAACCCCTGCGTGCAGACTTTCTGTCCTAGTTTTGCCCATACCCCAGATTTGAGGGATATTTCTTTTCTTTGCTCTTCTACATGAAGTTTTTGTTTAATGAAAGTCACTGTCCTTTTGAAAGCTTGAAGGCACATAAAAGCAGTCTCTTCATATTAAGGATCCCTGCTGGGAAAATCATAGTTGCATTTCCTGCATCAGCACCAGGAAAGCAGGAACATGAAGTCACCATCAGCAGCATAGAGCACATATAACCCAAGGTCAGACACTTGCCCAAAAGGCTCAAATTCAACCCATGTGATCACAACAAACATTTTGAATGCAAGTTATATGATTTTTTTTATAGCATGTCACAGTATTTTCCTTTAAGCAGATGAGAAATTAAAGATCTCAAAAAAAAGTCTTAAAAGATCTCTTTTCAGTTCTCAAAAATACTGTGACTTGAATTCATCAATGATGTCTGCCCTGCCCCACGCCCATGTGTATTGCTGCATCTCTCTGTTGTAGTATTCCTTTATATTCTTCAGCATTGTTTGAAGTAGATTGTTTGAATTGTATTTGCTGTAGATAATAATATGAGTTCCATATATTGGATTTGATTCCTAGCTCTATTTTTCCTTTCTGAAAAACTATATTCAGTTTGGAAGCCTTTCCATGTGCAGAATTCCCTCCCAGATTAACAAGGCTGATGTCACCACTGTGCAATTCTGGGTTAAGCTGCAGTAACTCCCCTGATCCCAATAAAGCTGTAACAGCAGAAAACTCCAGTAACACAACAGTGAGTCACACCCAGGCAGCTCTACATGTGGAAAGGCTCTGGATGTGTCAAAGAGTAATCATCAAATGCTTTTCATTTTTTATCAAGTGCTGGCTGCATTACACGGCTAAACATGGATTCAATATGCCAATGTACACCTAGAAAACTCACACAAAACATAAAAACAAAGAGCTGATTTTTATATTAGTGATCTGCACACAGCAGTGACCTGAAGTTACTCTGAGATACCAAAGGTTATCATATTAAAGGCAGCAAAATTGATTAAATATTCCTGATTAGATGAAATCACGGCATATTAAACCTTAATCAAATAGTGTCTCACACGGCTTTCTTTTCAGTTTGGTACCTTGGCTATGGCACTATGGGACACGCTCAAGTTTTTTATCAAGAACATGCTTGTGATTTCTGCCAAAGAACAAAACAGGAATTCTGTGTTACACCCAGTGTTTGCAGAACCATGCAATGCTGATTGTGCATCAGTTTGTGCATATATATTAGCCTTTCCTCTTTCCATAACCCTCTTCTTTTCCTGTAAGAATTCATACGGAGAGACTGCTAACCAAAAAGAGTGTAGGGAATTTCCCAGCTTTAGAAGCAAAACCACCGAATTCAGTGTGCCCTGTACTGTTCTATTTAAAGCACTGGTAAATGAGCCAAAAACTACTGTCCATGAGCATTACATCACATGTTGCCACATTTCTCCAAGGCTATATAAAGCTGTAATATGTTCACTAATGAATTGTGTGGTATGTTCAGTCCATATGGCACACTGGAATTGTACAGTACAGTGCTGGAATTATGGGGGTACATAACAACCACTGTTGGACATGTATATCATCACACGTTTATGAAACGTCTCCCAAGGAGACTGCATATTAAAATAAACAGTGAATATTTAATTGCTCGCTCTCTTGTGTGCTTGTTACAATTTGGTTTATATATTATTTGTTTATAAAATCATTTGTGCTAATAACCCAAAATGCCAACATATTTTTTATTTTCCACTGTGCCCTAATTTCACTGCTGCTGTGGGAATACAGAGAAGGTGATTGGCTCCTGTTATTTTGTTTCAAAAGTTCCAGCTGTTGACTAATTACTCTGTTGGAAAAGCAAACACGGCTGTTTCCCATATCTACACGACATTTTCTTATTTCCAAATATGAAACTACAGGAATCCAAGGCAGTTAATATATCAGGTTTTATTTACATAGCTCTTCAGTTATCATGTGGGGCAGCATCTCTGCCCAACCTTTTGATTATAGAAGGATTTTGTTGAAAGACAAAATGCTAGGGAATGGGTTAAAGTATGAGAATAAATTTAAACAAACACATAAACAAAAAGCAGAACACTTGGGCTATCTCTGCACATTATGGTAAACGAACCCATAATCTCCTAATACCTCTGAGAATGAGGTCTCTCCATTAACTAATAGTCGGTTTTAAACACAGTCTTATAATAATTCTACCAACTAAATAAACATTTTAAAATGAACACAAACACATGTGCATAATCGTTCTGATTTAAAAGGTAGAAAATGTACAACATTATGTTTCACTGCCTATTTTTCAGTCATTAAATTTTGAACAGTATAAGCCTGCATGCAACTGTGTGACCCGTGATAAAAATACCCCCTTGGAGTTAAACCAGCTGTAAGTTATCCACCCAGCTTCCTCACGAGGTGCTGCACCTACAGGAGCTGCCTTTCTGGGAGAGCAGACAGACCTACCTTTAACAACTGAAGAAATGATAAGCCACACAGGTCATTGTACTGGGCTGGATCATTCAGGCTCCTGCAGCCATTCATTCTGGCTATGAAAATCCGGGATGTGCTCAATCAGAAAAGAAAGACTGTGCTTTTCCCTTCAGCCTGAGTGCTGCTGCCTTTCCTCTTCTTGTCAATATTTAACTAGTTTGTCAAGTTGGATTATATCGCCTGTCCTAAATCCTACTCCTTTAATTCCAACTAAGTGGGTGTGCTTCCAACACAGCCTCTTAGTCAAATATCGATAGCTTATCAAAGTCATTTGTTTGACCTGAAAGGTTTCTGCCTGAGAGCATTATCATATATAGGTGATACGGTGTCCAAACCATTGTATCAGAGAAGCCAACATGGTAAACAAACAGCCACGATTTCTGTGTACCATTGCAACACGCACAGAAAACAGGGTCTCTGTTGGATTTTCAGCATTTTTGGATTGTGGATTATTTGCCACAATGAATGAATGAAGACTACATAAAAAACATCATTCACAGCAATAGGAAGAATTCCAATATATACATACTTCTCAACCGATTAGTGTAAAATAACATGCTTTTTCAGACTTTTTTTTAGGATGCTGAAGGAAGTGCCTCTGCAGGGCTAGTCCCACCCTCAAATGTGGCCTGCAGCTGTCCTCTCCTTGCAGCAACCCTGCCACAAGCAGAGCTATTTCTGCTGACTGCAAACAAACCGTTTCTGTTTGGCCTACTGAAGATGCAACTACACACTACTAGTAACAGACTTGTATGAATTCATGCTTTGTTCCACTTATGTACATTTATTTGGAGGCTATGTGTGTCTCTTAGGCAATTAGCCAACACCATCCTCAATGGAACAAAATTTTGCTCTCCAAATTCAAAGGCACTAATAATACCAGGCAGCAAAAACAATGATACAAAGCCCATATGGTGCTCCAAGCTACAGTAGTTAACATTAAAAAAAAAATCAATTATTATCAGCCCACTGCAATATTTTGTCTCAGAAAGAACAATGTTTTAAAGAAATGTTACAATGTCTCAGGGTTTTTTTGGGCGGGGGAGCTTTTTGGGTTGTTTTTTTTTTTTTAGTGGAGTGGTAGTGGGGTGGAAACACTGACTTTTAACAACAAACTTTGCTTATTCCAGAAAGGGATAGGATGCAAAAAGGCTACGGGTTTCAGAATAATATATGCAAGTATTTCCCACACAGTTCTTCTCTGTCCTCCCTCTAAGCTTCTTCACAAAAAAGGGATATTTGAGCCAAAGACTTTAGTTGAACCAAATCATGGGAGAAATGAGATTCACACTACTTGCAAGGAGCAGGTAAGGAACATGAAGGTGCAGTCTACCTAGTCATATTCCCCAGCTTAATTCTCAAAATTTGTGGCTTCTGGGCATTTTCCCATGTCTTTGGTAATACAGAACATTTATACCCCTGTAAAGTTATTTAAAGTTATCTAGTCATTATTAATAACTAAATCAGATCTGAAAATGTCTGTCTACACCAGGATGTACAAGCTGAGTTCTCAAGTTATCAGGTCAAGATCATTATAACTGTGCCTGATCCAAAGGCTGCTGAAGCAAACGGAAGTTTTCCTGCTCATTCTCCAGGGTCTGGGCTGGGCCAGGCTTTATCCACGCACCTACACCAGAGGCACTCAGGGTTGCTTACTTCCATTCCCATACCTCTGGCTCCAATGGAACAAACTGTCCGTGTCCAAAAACATCACAAGACAGTTCAGGGCTGACGTATGTATGATGCAGTCTTGTCCAGCATGATATGTTTTCAGATCACCAAAACCTGGTAGAAGCTCAAATCTGCCATTCAGGTAGATGGCCACTAACATTCAAGTTAGTTATCAGCCAGTGAAATCGCATATGCAATTCAAATGATTATTTTAGATATAAAAGGATTCTTAACCTATACGCAATATCTTGAGCAACTTAATTCCCCATTTCCTTCCCCAGTGCTTCTCTGAAACACACAGCCTGCACTGAAATAGATGCTGAGCCTCAGTCAAAAGCAATTCTGTAGCTCTAAATCCAAAGCATGCACAATTGGTCTCTGAAACTAGTGGAACAAATGCAAGATATTTTATTCTTCAATAAATATTAACTAACATGCAATAGTCATAGCCAAAGCAGCTGACCCATATTTCATAACTTGTGGAGCTTTGCAACAGGGAAGTTTTCTTTGCACTATCATTAGAAGCACTCAGCTGTCGGGGGATTGTGAGCCAGATCCCAGTGCAAAACTTCTCATCACCACATGTGGCCTCAACAGGAAGAAGTACATTGGAGCTTACTTTACAGAAGATTTTAATGTAGTTCTTTGTATCTTTTATTTGGTTAAAAAGAGGAAAAGTAGAGATATTCAATTATAGCCCTCAGTGCCATGGGTTAGTAGTGGCCTTGGCAGTGCAGGGGTAAGGGTTGGACTGGATGATCTTAAAGGTCTTTTCCAAACTGGTTGATTCTATGATTCTATGATTCTATGTCTTATTAAATGTTGATTTTTACTGGGGAAACTGTTGTGGACTTATCACTAGCAGCATATACAATCGCAGGGAGGAAGCAGACACGGCAGATAGGGGGAGTAGGTTGTCACAAGGATATTGCATGATTCACTTAGCTGCTGGGATTACAAGATAACATACATCAATTTGTCATGAGGTCATCTTCAGTGTAATTGAATTGCGATTTTCAAAAAACTATAATTGAATGTAACTTTAGTGAAAATTACTTAATACCTGAAAACTGCAGATCTGAACAAGAATGCTAGACATGAAAAAGTCTTTACAAAGGACTACAATCTTGAGCCAAAAATGGTTTTCTATTATGAAGCTGAAACACTGCTAAATTTTCCGGGGTTGTGTTGAAGTTTGGGTGTTTCTTGCTTTTCTGCAAATAAATAATTAGATTCAAAGTTTACAAACAGAAAGAGGAGTGCAGAAAATATGAAAATAGTCAAATTCTGCCTAATGTTCTAAATAATACAATACACTGTGGACCTCAGAAGAAAATACTACAGATCTCGTACAGGAAAATCTTTGTTTACTTACTGCAATTCTGACCCCTTTGTTATTATTTATTTATTTAAGTATTGCATGAACTTCTCCAGCCGAGCTGTTCAGGTTGCCAACATGAACAGCTTTCCACAGCTGCTGCCAACTGATGTCTCCCTTGACAGTATTCAGAGCTGAAGACCAAAAATTTCACATAGAGCAGAATTAGCTCTTTAATAAATGGGGGTGTGGAGCAGTTCAGCCTCGTATAAGGCAGCTGTTTCAGTGCTCTTTCATGGCTCCTGGCAATTGCCTCCAAAACTTGCCATTGCCACAGCATCCATGTCAAAGAGTTACCCATTACAATGAGTTACTTCCTTTGCAAGTCGCCATTTTTGCAGTCTTAAAAAATATTTTAAGTGAAATGGGGACCTTGAAGGCTATATTCATGTTTTTCAACATTCTGTGTTGTTTGGGGAATAAGAGCAAATTCTGACCTTTCAATCTCACTGAAGATTTTTCATCCTCTTCCTTAAACACATTTATGCATGTTAATGGTTTTGCACATGCATAGAGGCAACATTTCGTGGTACACACTGCAGCAAATATAACTCACAGATTCACTTATGCATCTTAGACATATCAATTGAGGCCTTACCATCCTACAATGACCGCTGAGCTAATTCTGTCAAACTTCCATTGCCCCTAATGTAAAATTGTCCAAAATGAAATGAAAAAAACTTGGACTGTGCTCTGTGTTTGGGAGAAAAATGAACTGTCTTGGTAGCTGCCACATTTGTGTGCCAGAAATTGTTGTGTGGGACTTTAAAAGGTGCTTACTTTTGGCCTCTGCTCCCAGTGAAATCAGTCAGTGATTAAACTTCCATTGACCTCGGTGGGAACAGATTTAAACTCACATTAAGCATTTTAAAATCCAAGCATGCAGGTTTTACATATTGGACAACATACCTTTCTGAGCAGTATTATAAACCTTATTCTCCCATCAAAATCTATTGGCAATACATCTTTTGCAGTAAATGTTGGAAGAGACTGAATAAGTGCAATTGTTTTTCAATGTCACTTAAATAAATTGTATACAGTGCCACAGGCTGAGTAAGAATAGTCTATTTTTTATAAGCTCATAATGTTTTTGTCTTAGAATGTGCTCATTAAATTTTGAACAGCGTATATCATGCAGCACCCAACATAACTGTCGTTCTAACACTCCCATGTCTGCCCCATCACACAACAAACTGACCATGACTTTTTTATGAGAAACAAAAAAAATATTCATCAATTATTAAAGTTTTCTTTTCATTACGTATGGTTGAAAAACATGTAGCTGAAAATAAAATATCACTTCCTACATGTCACTTATGCACCTACTAAATATTCTGGGTTTCTTATGGTAGGCCCAGGCACCCCACTACCTTGTTTACAGCATTGTCTGATACCTATAGTTCATTTTTTTAGGCATGAAGGAATTAAAGACCCTCACTGCTGTCCTACACACACAGCTATGGCCTTGGACTAAAAACTAAATACCTGCCTTTCACAGAATGCAGTAGGCAGTTTAGCATTTCCAGAAATTACACTTTCTCCATATCCGCTATTTTGATCTTTCTGGAAATAAGCAATTAGGCAAAAAAAAAAATCTCTGAAACATTAACTATTTTTGAAGGTGGCAATGACAATAAAACTGCTGGCATACACAGTGTGGAGAAGGTAATCAGTCCTGCAGTCCAGCGCTCCCTCGCATGAGTGGGAACACTCTGCCTGTACAGCTTTCACTGACCTCAAGGTAATTCTTCTGTATAAGGACATTTGCTACAAGGAGGCCACTGAGCTTTTTTTAAACCAACAGAGAAAACAAGGAAACTGCTTTCCTCCACTGCCAACTTCTCTCCAGATCATCACCACGTCCCTTCCAAATTTCTGCTGCCTTCTGACCCATACTATTATCTGAGCAGTGGACACTTCTTTTATTCCTTGCCGTTCACTGCCTGTCATGAAGAAAGCACCTTAATTTTCTCAAGGCAGAAGAGACCCTCCTTTGACCTCACTCCTCTCAGTTTTTCTGTATTCCTGGATGCCAAGGGAGAATGATGAGAAAACTGGTTGTTTCCCCCTTCCCCCTATTTCCACTCATGTCTCCCATTTTCATAGCAGTGCTTGTAAAAGCTTATCTCTTCAGTGCCTCACCCCACACATCCTAAACTTTCCCTTATCTCATCCAAGAGATAGCATCACAGCTAGTATAGTGAGTATTAGCCCATTCTGGGGCTCTGTAGCAGATCTGAGGTGTGTCACCCAAGAGGTACAAATACCCATGGTGTTCACATACATATTGAAATGCTTGGAAATCTGACATCCAAATACTGGCTAGCCAAACTTGGCTTAATGTAAGACTGAAAGAGATCACAGCCCAGGGAAGGATGGCTGCAGGCCATAAATGCAAATAGCTGTGCAATTAACAACATGTTATATCCATAAAATTTAAATCAAATGTTGGTCATCTGAAGGTCATTAAAGAAAGTCCCTTAGTTCTCCTTTACTCTGCTCTGAAAGGCTGATACTCACCAGTGGGAGGTACAGCAGACTAAAAGGAAAACCATGCAGATTTAAAAAGATTTTGTTTCAAAAAAAGAAAACAGATTTTCTGGATACTATATATATGTGCAAGGAAAGTAGAAATAAACTATGAATTACCAGGAACAACAACAACAAAAATCCTTGTTCATTTAAGTGACTGGTGTCAATACGTATCCCTTTCCTAGTGCCTGGAGGGAGCACTCACAGCAACAACATTATAAATAGGCCAAACTTTCTAGAGTGCTCTGGATACTTTGCCAGCTTTTGTAAGCAGAGTTCAAGAAATGTGAAACTACTTACTGTCAAATGGCTGCCTGCTGACTGTGAATAGTCACCTTTTACCAGAGCAAGAGGGGATTTGAATGCTACTTCTACAAGACCTCAATTCAGAGCTCCTCAAAGCAAAAGGAGGAAACTTTGTTAAGTGCACATTCTGTCAGCTGTGCTACACATCAGGTCCCTGTAGCATGAACAACTTCTGAGTATAGATCTCCTTAATTTTACCACTATCTCCTGCATGAATCAAACTATGCTTGCTTGCAGTACAAATGCCAGCCTTTTTTTCATTTCCACTGCTACACTGAGTAGAAAATTGCTGGATTTAAACCAAATGGAGAAAAAGACACTTAATCCTTAACGAAAATGTCTATGACCAAGGTATGCTTTCCATATATATAGTTAGATAAAAGATGATAAATGTTTAACTAGTTTATAAACATTTAACTAGTAAGTTCATATAAGAATTCAGGCTAGCGAAACGAACTTGGGGAAGCTGACCCTTTTGGTCAGAGTTGCACATCACCATGATAGCTACAGAAAATGAAATGCTGATGTGCACTCAAGTAGCTGGGGGACAAATCAGTTTCTTTGGGAGGTGTTTGAGCTTGTGACTCTTTCAAATTTTATCAAGGGATTTATTTTCTTTAGTGGCTACCAAACAATAGGAAAGATCAGTAACAGTTCCAAACTGGCTAGCTGAGAAGCATCTATTACACCTGTCCCAGGATATGATGTCAGAATGTGTGAAAAAGTCTGAAAAGCAACAAGCCTTTACATTGAAATTACCAAATTCAGTACATTCACATAAATGCTGATTTAAGTATGCTTACAGCGGTTTATATTTATGAACATACAACTATTGCATTATCTTCCTTGTCTTCTTTGTAAAGTTAAAAGGAAAACAAAATCATTCTGGTCTTTGTCTGGGAAGTCTTTCTGATGCTGACTTTATTTATTTGTTTATTGCCAAGTAGAAGCCTTAAGGATGTGTAAAGTATCTGTTGTGACACACAGGCTTTCTTACTAAATCTAATCTAGGTCTCCATAGACAGCTGATAATAGCACAAAAGGGAAAGCGTGAGATGAACTCACACTAGAATTAGAAAAAGGATTTAAAGCTGAAGAATTTGAGGGAAAACATCCATTATGATATACTTCACATTCACCATTAGTCTGCCCTTGGGAGGGAGAGAATCAAGAAGCTGTAAAACAGGGTTTAAAATGGACTTCCCAGGACTGGGACCTCCATTAGACAGACTTTTGACATGTCTCTAAGTTAGGCTACCCTGTATATAAAAATAAATATGACTCTAGCTGACAGACTATTGTTTCTACAGCAGTGTAGATCAAGACAAGTCAGAACTCTTCAAAGACTTTGAAACCAAACTATTTTCTAAAATCACATTAAGCACACACTACAGATACAGCACTATTCATAGTTTGGAGTTGGTTAGTGCCAACTGCCTTCTTCGTGGGGCTGGAGCAGCATGGGTGAGCTGCTCCCTGCTTTCATGAGGAGGCATGTGAGTACCTGGGACTCTTAGTACTCAGCAAACATGAAAGTATCCATGCACAAACCAAAAGCTCTGAGCCAACAAGGCAAAAATGACAAATCTCAAATCTGTTTTCATTCTCCTGTTTTGCAAATCAGTTTTATCAAGTTTTTGGCATGGCAATGTTAACTATTGATTTTTCTCATTTTGACCATGCAGATACAGAGTAGAAAACTGATAAATCCATTCAATTCTTCTGAATTTGAGCCCCGTTTTCTCAGTTACTTCAGCTTCTTTCTCTTCCCTTCCAGGAAGACTTTACTCTCATATTTTGCAAATCTCCAAAGAACATTTGCAGCCAGACAGCTTCCACCACGTAAATAAATGAGTGCTGGAATATTGCTCTGTAAAGGTAAAGGCTGATTTGAAAGTGATTAAAAGACTGAGAATTAGAGAAGCTTTGAGGATGGAATAGACTGTTTTATGCAAGAAAGTTTCTTGTTCAAGCTCTCTTGTTGCTTTACCAGATTACAAAGTGTTTTTACCAATAGAAAACAAAAGCAGAAAGGGCATGTTGAGTGGTGGTTTTAAATGAGGTTGTATTCTCTTAATCTCTTGTGTCTAGAAGAAAATCCAGCAGAAGATAAATAAATCCATGGCAGTGAAAATACATGCATTGTAACAGTTATCAGTAAAGTATGTATTTATTTTGGAATGCCCTCAGCAAGCTTAATATGAACTTAAATATTAATATGAATTTAATATAGGAAATGTTTGCTTTCTTGTTGATCATTCATGCATGGATTTTTTATTTTTTTTTGCTTTCCATGTTTCAGAAGCTAAGCAGAAACACTGACTTCTCCTCTGCATTGTTTTTAAACAGAAGGTCATTTGCAACACCCAAGTTACACAGTAGAACACAGCCACATAAGGCAAAGCTGGATAATGCATCATTTTTGCCAGTGCGTCCTACCAGTAACTAATAAATATGTAAAAGCAAACATAGCACCTGAGGTCAGAAGCAAACTGTTGATTCCTGAAGCACCCAGGTCTCCAGCAAGTAGTCCACAGAACTGCCTTGAGCAAATATCTATTTTTACTATAGATCGCTGAACACATACAAGTTGGAAGTGGGTTGTGTGAGGGAGAAGGAATTGAGTAGAGCATTTCAAAAGCAGTGAGAAGCAGGGATTCAGTTAACTGGCTGCCTCCTGCACTGTCAGTGATACAAATCTTCACTTCAGGAGCGTCCTCTGAGTTCAGCAAAAACATTTCAGTACATTCACAATTCGTCAGGATGGTAACACAGGGAGATTTGTTTGTAAGTAAATTCTTCTCCCACTACTACAGCTGTGTCTAGGCTTATGCCAACTGGCACTTAAAGCTCTTCTACTGCCAAAATTTGCTGTCTCCAAAGCAAATGGGAATGAGCCAGCATCCTGTGGATCTCAACTGTAAGTAGCCATCTAAAAATATAAGATGAGCTTGTAGAAGAGACTGGTGATCTCCATAGGAGGCAACTCAGAGGCACTGAAGAATGAGAAAGAGGGAGGGACATTATGTATATTGAATAAACAGAGTTCATTTTTGTCTCCTGACTAATATTTAGGATCAGATTCTCCACTGGGATAAACTGGAGCATCTTTAGCCTTTTTGCAAACATTTATTTTTGCAAAAATCTTGACATCGCTGTATAAACATAGTATTTGAGATGATAAATCTGGGGTCTGTTTTATTTGTCCTATACTTTAAGGGCCTCCAGGCTATTGTTTTCAAGGCTCTTTCCAACATCAGAAAGGCAAAACACTAAGTCACACTTCATCTTCACACAAATGGAGACTGCATGTAGTTCCCTGAGTCTGGGTTTCAGGGAATGAAAGAAAAACCTGAAAGCAAACAAGGACAACACAAGTAACAAAACATGACAGCTAGCGGCTGCAAAGTCTGTCCAGCTTCAGCTCACATGAGTGGAAGTATGTGATTTTGTGCCAGTTGAGGACCCAGCCTTTAGTCTAAATATTGACTCAGTGTTTGGTCTCGAGCTAAACAAGAAGTTTCATGAGGCATTTCCCAACCTCGGATTTGGGAACCAATGGGTTTGGAGAGACTGAACGTCTCCACTTCAGCCTTTATGTGATCAAAGTTGAGAGCTCTATTTGAGTTTTCTCCTGAATAAGGTCAAAAGATTTTCCAGGTGCCTTAAGATTTGGATTTTATATATGCTTGCTGCAGCACCTACAATCTAACAGGTATTCTCCACAAACACAAGAAAAAAAGAAATTCTACCCCTGTAGTCACACTTAAAGCTGCACAAAATATTTAAGAATTATTTACCCCCTCAAAAAAGAAGTGATTTACCTGATTCAGGAAATCAATCTTCACTGCAATGCCCAAAGTGGAAATTATCTTCCACCCTACTGAGAGCTTTGTGTTTTATTTGTCCAACAGTGTGTTGTATAGAAACTTAGGAAAAAAAGGCAAATTACAAGCATTTAAATATTTATCAAATTCTTTCAGAAATATGGCAGCATTTGCAAGATTTGTATTTTTTAAACATTAAAATGATAAAAGGATTTTCTGTAACCGAGGAGAAGGCATCAACTATCGGCTTTTGCATTAGATGAGTAAGATCAGTCTTACTCGAGGATCACAAGCAGAGTACATATCGTTGCTTAAGAATTTCATGTCTTCAATCCATTTTCATTTCTACAGCTACTAGAAATGTGAATTTTCTTTGACATTTGCTCTCTCTTGAGCTTGGTCCTCCATTCTCAGCATACCAACTGTACTGCAAACTTTGGAAAAAGAATGAATCCTCATCCTGAGCAACAGCCTTTTACCCTCTGATACCGAGTTCATTTGCTCTGAATTTCTATAAATTGCTTCTCTAGATTGGACTCTGCTCTTTTACAGGCTGCCAGCGATATGCTCCCACATATACAGAAGTAGACCTCATCAAAGTACCATTGTCTGTTGTCATCACACTTGGTAACTGTCGTAATCAAGGTAAAAGGTCTTAGTTAATTATTTGCTTCCCTAAAGGTTTATTGGAAGATTACAGAAAGAAGACAGGTATGTTATTGTTAGCTATAATGCCACTGCCTCACTTAAAAGCCGTCAAAATCTCTCTCAGCTTAGTTCCTTACTAACAATTTACACTGTGCCATATCCTAATGAGTATAGACTGGAATCACAAGTCCTCAGGGCTCCGAAAAGAAAATCGGCTCCTTTTATCTGTAACCTTTTATTGTTGCTGTTTTCCTTGACTACTTATCTCTGGCCTTAAGTGCTCTTGTGCAGCAGATTCCAGCTCCATTTACAAAGGGGGTTACCAAACAAAAGGGACAAAAGCTACATTACCCCCAGCTTCGAGAGCTGCCACGTATGCTGGGATTTTTTTCCAATAGAAAATAGAAATGCTTTTTGTTACTCACAATTTCAAGCACATGCCCACCCTCCATTCACTGCTCAGCCTCCTGACACAGTGTAATGAACATCACTGGTAGACACACTCGGCTGAGTGCCATTTGTGCTGAGGGAAATTGCCTACATACAAATGGGGCAAAATGCACCTCATGAAGAAGAGAAGAAAATCTTATCTGTTTTGGAAGGCTATCAAGGATTTCAATAAAGGGCAACAGATGCATTGCCTTTGATTGGCTTTTAAACCTCTGTATTACCATTCTGGGGAAATAAACCTCTATTTAACAATCTCTGCTCTGTCTCATAGAGGTGGGTGAAATTTATCTCTGGTGGTTCTTCAATGAAAACAAGTCATCCTTTATATCCCAAGAAATAGTAGGATAATGAAAACTGCCATGTACAGTGCAGATACTTCCCCCAGTTTCTTTTTGGAACCTTATTAATTATCAGGACTTTCTGAGAGGTTTGTAAATCAGGACAGAATCTGGTTAAATGATCTATGAATGTGTGATAATGCAGATAATTTCAGAGTTTGGCAAAATAAGTTGACTCCTACCCCAAACCCCTGTAAATTAGGCAATTCTATCACCACAGCAGTGCACTTGTTCAGACTCTTAAGTGTGTGAGGATCCCCAGTCAGTAAATACGAGACACCTTTTCTGTATTTCCTATTTTTTGTATCATTCCTGTAAATGATACAAAGCAGCAGTAATAGTTTATCATGGATTCAGCTAAAGGTCTCTATTAAAAACACACAGTGGCAACAGATACCTGGAGAAGATCCACATTACAAGATAAGCCTGAAGTCTTTATTGGAAAAGGGATCAGACAGGCACAGCCTTAAAAAGAAAAAACTCTGCAGCCCAGTCCCAATCCACTGCCTTCCCATAGCTCCTCCTTCCCACAGTTCCTCCAGCCCACGAGCCCATGCTCCACCACTGCAGGGGAAGGAGCAGCTTCACATGGCCATCATCACCTTTCCCCTCAGTGGCTGGGGACATGAGGTACCCCACACGCAAGTGCATGGAGATGCAATTCATAGACTCATGAACTAGTTTGAAAGAATACAGTCCAGTAATTCCATAAGAAGTTCAGTCAGAGGAGGCCCACTGGACTCATTCACTTAGTAAAAAAAACCAAAAAGAGCAGGGCTGACTTCTGCTATGCAAGCATTTACACAGGCAGATCACAAATCCAGTGGTTTTAGCTGATCAGTCAAGGGGAATGACTTGCTAAGGCCAGAACAAAAAACAACACTTGAGAAGAGCTTAATTTCACTGTCTGAAGGTTTCTCTGCTAAGTTAAACCAGCCCTTGCCCTCCACTTGTTTAGACAGCTTTTCTTAGTAACAAAAGAATTTCACACTCCAGCATACAAGAGAGATACAATTTTCAGATGCGCCGATGTGATGCAGGCTTGGCACTGGCCTCACTTTGCACAGACTGAATGTAATTAGGTCCTGGTCACTGGTCTGTGGGCAAACGCCAACCTCCAGTCCACTGATTAATTCATCTTTAGCCAGCACAGTGACATCCAAAATCGACACACTTCACACTGCGGAAGGGGGATATTTGGAGGATAGAAAATTGTATGTTATGATTTTTAGAAAATAGTGTGGTACAATAGTGGATGCCACAAATACCCTGAATGTGTATCCCCCACTGAAGTCCAGCAGAAATGCACAATTCTCCTTTCTGTATGGTACCAACAAGTGTATAAAGAGCAACTCACCCTATTTTTAGGTTTGTCAGACATTCATCTCTCACTTCCCTCTATCCCTATCTCTGCTGGCACCACTTCCTGAGGTTTGCTAATTAGTGCATTGAGCCACACACATGGATATATAAATATAGATTAAAGACCTTGTGTTTCTGAGTTTTAAGAATACCCCTAAAAATAGGTGGTAATTGTGTGTAATACAGAGCACTGTTCTCCATATTTCCTTCCTTGCCTCCATTTTGTGAGTAAAGTATAAACAATGATTTTAACATCATAAATAAGTCATTCCACAAGATATCAGTAATGTCAATTAGACATATATCTTCCCATCAATGAGAATTTCCTGTTTGCTGCTATGCTTTGGGAAAAACACTCTAAGCCTTGATGCATAAGGAATTGAAAAAATTTCTTTAGTTTCTCATTCACAGCATTCAGAGTTCACCTTGTACACTGTGAGCCCAGATTCACAGGTTTGTGCTTTCGGAAGCTTGCAACCTCATCTCAAAGTGCCATCCTGCAATTCATGCAGGACTGGACAACTTATGGTACTTATTCTGAAAGCACCACAATGCAAGTTTATTGGGCCCATAAGGGACATATGTCCTCACATCAGGAAGGAAAAATATATAATCCATATTAAATAAAACCCTAAGCTATTTGCAATAATATTTGCTCAGTTTTAAAAGGTCACTGGAAGGTGAGCAAAGGTTGAGGGAGAACTTAAAGCAATGGATAATAACACAGCACAGATGTAACGTTTCTGGTGGATGATCCACCAGGTCTTTACAAACATTAATTAAGCCTCACATTTTCTGTATGAGATAGATAAACACTGTCACTCCCTTGTGCTCAGATCTGTAAAACCAGGCCAGTAAAAGACTTGTGACTCATAAGACATCAGAAGAGCCAAGAGCAGAATTATAAAAGACTTAGCAGCCAGCCCACATTCATTCTAGCAACTTGAATTAATTCAGTCAGTGATGGATCACATCATTGGGATGTGATTCCCATTTCCCTAGCCAATGACAGCGAATTCCTGGCTGTATTTGACTTCCAGTTTAACATAACTATAAATAATCTGTTGCATCTTGTTCTTCCGGAGTCCAGACATTTATAATTTCCAACATGACTTCTTTCCTCCTCCTCTACTCCACTGCTTTGATGCTTAACCCCTCAGTTCTTTTCCTTGCAGCATGGTATTATGAGAAACCTGTGTAGAAACAGAAGCTGTGAATCAAATGATGAACATGTTCAGCGTAGGGTCCACAGCTGTGAGAAATTCAATGTTAACAAAAGCCAGCAGGAAAGTGTTTAAATTCTCCCCTCTGTCCTCAGACCTGAATATCAGCAGGGTGTAAGTGGTTCACAGACACTGTACTTCTCATCTTCACCATGGGATGAATTTCACTTAAACACCACAGTCATATCTCACAGCTTTGGTCTCTATTCTTACCTATTTTCAGTTCTCAGATATATCCAACAGAATCTAGATCTAATAATAAATAACGAAGCACACTTGTGATAACTTTCAAACACAGCTGTGTACCTGTAAACCCTAAGTGCTGTACCAGGCACACGGTATCAGAGATGCCACAACACTCAAGATGAATGCATAAGCAAAAGAAGCAAGTTCAGTATACTGCAACTCCAAATCTTCTGCATTGCTGGGCTTTATGTATTATATAAAAAAGATAACCAAATTTTCTTTTTCTGCAATTGGTCCTCAAGAGGACTTTTGAAATGAATACAGTAGCAAGCTGTTTAGGACAGAAGTTTCGACTAAGAAGTGCAGGTTCGTAATCAGAATTTCTGTAAGGGTAAATGCATATCCAGTTATTTAATCTGAGCTCAAATTTGCCTAAGTTATTGAGGAAAACATATTTTATTACTTTTTTTTTTCCTTGAGCCAACAATCCTGCAGGAAAGAACTCTTCTCTGTTCTCTTTCAAGCACCAACAAAAGAATTGCTGGAAAATTTTTAGCTGTAGCATTTGTCCCTGATGCAAACACATATATTTGTCTGTGAAATTAGATTTATTGTGTTGGTAGTCAAAGGATGAAAAATGATAGTTGAGATTGGTGATGAAATAGATATGAATCCTTTACCTGAGTACCGGGACACAATGAGCTCTAGAAGCACCTCTATCTTATTTTCACAAGCAGATGCATTAAAATCAGCGGTATTTGTGTAATTTTCAGAATACTGTATTAATACCTAGATTCTGCCATGGAGCTCCCATTTGATTCTACAATTTGTACATTTTAAGACAATACAAATTTAATATGCACTGCTAAGGGCATAAGAGTGTCACCTCTTGACCCGTGCATGAAAGTCCTGTATCATTAATGAGATGAAAAAGGAAGGACAATATTTAGGCAGGTGATCTAGCAGAATAAGTCTTATGAGCTGGAACCACATAGTTAATTCTAATGCATCAATATTTCAAATGCATCAGGTTCAGAGGAAAACACTCTTGCCAAAAACAACAAGTTTGGCTTAAAATCAAAATGTGTAACCTGCAATGTATTAAGTGCCAATGTTCTTGAAATGCTTCCTGTTTCTACGAATACAACCTGCAATTCAACTGCTATCATGTAACCAGGATAAGAAGACATTTTAAAAAATAAAGGTATAAAATGGAGCATACCAGACGGATTGTGGCTTAAGAACATAAATAAAGTCAAGCCATTGCTCAGACAGTAACATTTCAATAATCTGAGTGAATGAACTAGACAAAGAGATGGCTTATATGAAGCAGTAAATACTCCGCTATTTTAAAAGCTCACAGGCTCCTTAAAGACTCATGGCATTGGAAATCCTGAGCTCTACCATGCCAAACAGCACTCAGTTTATTCAGATATAACATGTTCTGGGATCAGAAAAGGTGTGTTCAGTCTTGTAGTACAGCACTGACCAAGCCTAGCTTGCTTTTTCACTTAAATATTCACTGAATATTACATTTTACTCGATCCTTTTGTACCAGTGTGACAGTGCATTGCAGCTGCCTACCACTGTCAGCAGCTCATCTCTCTGGACAGTAAGGCCAGAAATTCCCTTCAATACCCCAAGAAAAAAATAATAGAAAGCATAAGCCCCAGAATGCTGGAGACATCTGACGATTGGGATCAAAGCGCAGTTTGGACAAAATGATGCAGATGCCACTGGAACTGATCAGTTGAGTAAGCCCAAGACAGGTTATTCTTGAATGAGTTTTTCCCTCCCTTTGTGTTCAAGCTTCCCCACTTTACACAGAATACTTAATTAGCCAGAAAGATTTTCTTATTCTGTGGTGAGAGATTTAAATTCTTATTCCTGCATCAGTGGACAGTCACTTATTTATACAAAGTAGAAGAGAGTCAACAGAAGGGAATATGAATGCCCTGTGCAACAGAATGACCTATTGCTCAGACTTATGATACTCTTGAGGCAGTGGGGAGAACTGAGCCTTATAAAAGCAGGACAAATCATCTCCTTCTTCTGGATAACAGAGCTTTTTCCCGTTTTGCCTTTTTTTTTTTTTTCCTGAAATGAGAAGGAAAATTTGACCCAAATTCACAAGCAGTTTCCAGGCAACTGAACTTTGCCAGAACATGTAATAAAGTTCTGAAATGCTATTTGCCATCCTGCTGTAAAAACTTAATGGACTGCAGTCATACCATGAGGTAAACTAACAACAGCCAGCTACTTCTGAAAGGTAGGGAGGAGAACTTTCTGTCACTGAGGAAACACTAAATACTTATCATCAGGATATATTTTCATTCCAGAGGATAATGATCCAGATCTTGAAAGTGATGGGAATCCTTCCTCCCCACCATCAGGAATCTTATTTCCATTTCTGCTGTATGAAATCATTATTAATTCCTTATGCTATCTTAGGTTCTAGAAGACCCAC
>JANHGB010071327.1:0-48106 GCA_026283785.1 Coracopsis vasa
TGGAATGGGTTGCCCAGGGAAGTTGTGAATGCTCCGTCCTTAGTGGTGTCTGAGGCCAGGTTGGACAGAGCCTTGGGCGACATGGTTTAGTGTGAGGTGTCCCTGCCCATGGCAGGGGGTTGGGACTAGATGCTCTTAAGGTCCTATCCAACCCTAACTATTCTATAATTCTATGATTCTATTTACTCCACCTTGTTTTTCCTGACACGTGTCACCCATATTTGCCTCTTCTTCCCTCCAGCTTGGACCACTATGTCTTTACAGCCATTCTACTCTGTATGCAGTTCTACAAAATGCACTGAACTCCAGGCTGCTGACAAGTATTTACTCAAGATCATTGACCACAAACCCTCTATGGAAGTCAGGAGGCTGAACTAGGCCATTCTCACAAAATGAAATGGAGAGAGACGACTTCCAAAATGTTTAACAGTTGGAAGTGTAAGCCTAATCTCATGAGAAGAGCTGTTTTTAAGTTCTGGCACTACTTCATGTGGACTAAGGACTTGGAATTCAGGCTTCTCAAACTATATGTATATATAATATCAAGAGAGGGATGGAGGGTGAACCCCTGGTTTGAAAGTAAAGAATTACCAAGTAACTTTCAACCGCACTCCTTGGGCCTAACCTCACTCTGCTAGACTATGAAGAATTAGCTGGAATGGAATAAAACAGAAATACTGAATGAGCTAACAAACCAATGTAAAACAGTCAATGAATTAACTCTCTGCTTTAATTTTTATTTAGCAGTAGAACATATTTGTCATTCCAGGAGAGTACTTTATAGGTTAATCACCAGGGCAAGTCATTAACTCAGTACTGCTCTACAGCTTATTTCTTTGCCTCTGTGGTTTGATATCCCTTGTGCATAAGTGACTTCTTTTTTTTTTTTTTTTTTCCTTTACAGGAAAAACTAAATAAGTTACCAAATAAACTGGTTGTTATAGAGCACTCGTAACAACAGCAGATAGGCTCTAGCTCCTTCTCTGACCTACGCAGAGTGCAAGATACAAAACCAAGTATTTCAGATGCTGAATAAGAAAACTTATTCCAATGCTACAAATAAGAGAGGCACACAGAGAATATATTGAAGTCTCAGTAACAGCCATCTCTTGTATGATGTATGATACGGTTAGTCTGACTTGAGTGAAGTCACTCATTTTACAGTGCTCTCAGGATTTAAGATGAAGTAGGACACCAAGCAGCTTGGAAACATCTTGACTTCAGTATCAGCATTTAGTGATTCCCGCCAGTATCAGCATTTAGTGAGTATGCTGGGTTTCAGCACCATAGAAATTCTAAAGAATTAAGCAGCCACTTGATATAATACTTAAGTTACTAAAGTGACAAGCAGATCATTGTAACTGACATATTTATATAGACCCCAAATCAGTGTTTAGGTATTTAAGCAATATCAGCCTACTGTTCTGAAATAGTTTCTGCTGAACCATAGAGTATCTTTAAAATTGAATCATCCATATTTAATTACTGAGAAGGAATTTATGCAACTAATTGTAAATATTCAGTATAGAAAAAATTTGCATTTTGAAAGTAAAAACTAGATTTATTCAGTTACTTAGAAAAATGTAAATGTCTAAAATAACCACATTTTAACCACAAACATAAACATGTATTTTTCCTAAAGGTTTTTCAAAGACATTAATTTCAATTAGACAACTGTCCTGGGTTCATCAGTAGCAGTCATTTTTCTCAGTCTTAGTAGCTGGTGCAGCGCTGTGTTTTTGACTTTCAGTCTGGGAACAACGCTGTTAACATTGATCTTTTAGTTGCTGCCAAGTAATGTTTGCTCTGATCAACGACTTTCTGAGTCTCATGCTCTGCCAGGGAGGAGGGGAAGCCGGGAGGAAGCAAAGACAGGTCACCTGACACAAACTAGCCAAAGAGGTATTCAATGCCACAGAACGTCATGCCTAGTGTATAAACTGGCGGCAGTTATCCGGAAGGGCGAGATCACTGCTTGTGTCTGGCTGCGTATCATTTGGCTGGTGGTGAGCAGTTGTATTCTCTTCCCTTGTTATTCTGTTATCATTATTATTATTGGTGGTAGCAGTAGTGGTTTTGTGTTATACCTTAGTTACTGGACTGTTCTTATCTCAAACCGTGGGAGTTACATTCTTTCGAGTCTCCTCCCCATCCCTCTAGGAGTGGGGGGAAGAAAAGGGGGGAAGTGAGCAAGCGGCTGCGTGATTCTGGGTTGCCAGCTGGGCTTAAACCACAACAAGGACACACTGTAGGTGTCACTCAAGCCTTAACTCACAGTTGTCAATTTGATATGTCAAATAAGAAGTTTTGTACATCAAATAATTTCCTACATACAATTATACAGAATAAAACTGAGCGCTACAGAAAATAAATCATTATCCAGTCAAACTATAATTATACTACCTCCTGCTCCAATCTCAACAGGATTTCCTCTCTCACCTGAACAGATTCTAAATAATGAGAATTCCAAGCTGAGTTAATCTTTTTTACAAATGCTAATCAATTAACCGCTACCTGAAATCACTGCAAAATCACCACAACTCACTTGAAAATATGTACTTTCCATCTATTTAAAATGCTTGGATTCTAGTAATGCCTTTTTTTACATGATCAGTAAATTCGCCTGTAATGAAGAGGGCACTTTACTTTGGGACACATTTAGCTCCCACAATTTTATTGTTGGCCTTTGTTTAAGCACACCTGTGTGCATGCATGAAGTCAATAATATCATGGTCTTCATTCAGTTACAAAGTTTGAATAAGTGGATGGGAATAAAGGAATACTTACTGAGAGATGAAGTCACTGTGAAGTTAATTATTTCAGAGGAATTTGAATCAATCATTACATGGTCATGAGTGTCCTCTTGATCAGTTTTTGTGAACAGTGCTAATCTCTAACTCATTCAGCATCACATTAAAATCCTTTCAAAACAAATCCTGAAGCATGATTTAATTTTGGAAATATTTTCTATTTTTCATATTTCATTTATTTATTTTGATACAACAGAATGAATGTACACAAACAACTCTTAGGTAGAGAAGCTTATGCTTGTGATTAAAACAGTATCCAAGATTTTGCAATGGAAGTTCTCTGTGAAAAATCACATAAATCAAAATTTTTAAACCTGGTATAATGACATTATCTGTGGATTATTTGACAAACACTGGGAAAAAGATCCCTGTAGCAACTTTATGATGAGAAATGCCCTCTTCTAGTATTTTTGAAACCAATGATAGATCAATGGTATGAATGCCTTATACCTGCAAAAACTCTTGCCAGACAAAACCGTAATCTTTTTTATTTGTAGGATTACCAGAGTCTTTCTGAGAAGTGAGAGGGATTATAATAGGATACAAGACACTCTTGCATAATTAATTCATGAAACTGTCTACGTAGAAAAGCTGAGAGGAAAAGAGCAACTCTGAGAAATATGAAGGACTGTTTTTAAAAGTATTGTAGTAACCTAATTAGGATGACATCACTCTAAAACAGTGGCTTATCATTTATATTTTCTGCAAATGTAGCTGTAGAATGCCAACAATGTCCTGTCTACGATATAAAGATCTCTAAGGCTACTAAGGTTGTTTTTTACTATGATGGATCAGTTTTACCAGGTACACATTGATAAAGGGCGATCTTCTGAACAGCAGCACACTATTTCTACAGATTAATTTAGTAAAATACACTCTCTCTATATAGTGGTACATCTTAATATGAAAATCCCTCTTATGAATTGTCCTGGGTTCATCAGTAGCAGTCATTTTTCTCAGTCTTAGTAGCTGGTGCATTGCTGTGTTTTTGACTTTCAGTCCGGGAACAACGCTGATAACACCAATGTTTTTAGTTGTTGCTAAGTTACGTTTACTCTGACCAAGGACTTTCTGAGTTTCATGCTCTGCCAGAGAGGAGGGGAAGCCGGGAGGAAGCAGAGGCCGGACACCTGACCCAAACTAGCCAAAGGGTATTCCATACCACAACACGCCACGTCCAGTAAACTAGCGGCAGTTACCGGGAAGGGCTAGATCACTGCTCGGGTCAGGCTGGGTATCGGTCAGCAGGTGGTGAGCGGTTATATTCTCTTCCCTTGTTATTTCCCTTACCATTATTATTATTGGTGGTAGCAGCAGTGGTTTGTGTTATACCTTAGTTACTGGACTGTTCTTATCTCAACTCGTTGGAGTTACATTCTTTCGCTTCTCCTCCCCACCCCTCCGGGAGCAGGGGTGCGGGAGGAAGGGGGAAGTGAGCAAGTGGCTGCATGGTTCTCGTTGCCGGCTGGGCTTAAACCATGACATAAATGCAAATGGAAAGCAGAGAAAATAAATTCATTTACAGAGATGGGTACAGTGAATTTCATAATGAGCTTTTAAAATTATTTTTCTTATTTGACTATTAGCATTGAATTCACAGTACAGGGCATAATGTTTCACAGCAAGAAAACTTATTTCTTTCATATTTCCGATAATGATAGAAGACTGTGTTTTATACTTGCACTAATAGATCCTTTGTCATCCATGACTACCTTATCAACCTAATTCTTATTTATTTGTATTTTCTGTATGACAGTATTTTTAATGCAAACCTAGAAAGTTTCTAAGTTGGAAAATGTTACCTGGGACCTGAAATACACTTTTAGAATGTTTTTAACCAAATTCATAGTGCTAGAAATAAGGTTTTGTCCATTTTCATAGAATGTAAGAAATACTATTTAGAAGTCACTTGGGGAACAACAAAAGGACATTAAACAGAAGACCAATCATTAATTTAGAAGTTACATTATCTCCTTCATCTCACATCTTCAAGCAGTAGATTTCATTTGCTCTGAAATCAGTTTCTGAAACTGGCTGAGTTTTACAAACAACAAGTTGCTTTGACAAAGATGTATTTTTAAATTGGCAACCATTTTTAAATGAATTCACTGGATAAAATCTATTTCATATCGGAATTTAGAATATTCTTATATATAGTTATATCTTGTGATTATAAATAACTGTTCCTTAAATGAAAGATTACTTACCATATCCAATAGGCAATAAAATTTTCCATGTACAATCTAAGTTACTAGGGTAATTGCCAGGAAAACCTGGGCTCAGGATCACACCACTCATGCTTGTAAGTGTTCCACCACATTTAGCTATTAAAAATAAAAAGAAAGTCACTGTATCTTTTAATAATATTATTTCTTAATATACAATGAATTGAAAAATGGATTTTCCATTTTATCCCCATGCCCCCTAAACAGTGAATTTATCCCAGTCAAGACATTCCTCACGCAGAAGAAAAAAAAAAGAAAAAAAGAATTTGCTTACTAGCTATATGCTTTTCTTCAGCCAATTCATGTGTTTGGAGATTGAAAAGGCATTTGCATCATTTAGGATGGCATAATGCTAAATTATAAATAAGTGAAGCAACTTGTAAAGAAGTGGCTGAATTTACACTTTCACTAGGACAATAATATGGAATGAAGAGCAATATCAAGAAATCAATTTAAAAACTTGTAATTTATATTCATTATTTGAAGAATCATTATGTTATAGCCCATGAGTTTTCATGTCAAGTATTACAGTGATGCATGACCTGAGATACTTTGATACTGTGCATTATGATAATTGTACTAAAAAAATTAAAATAACCTCTTGGTTAGACCACGCAAGAAATTGAATCAGAAAAGGAAGAACTGTGCTAAAAAGCGAAGACATCAGTCTTGAACTTCTCAAATATCTCTACCACCCTCCAATGCTAAATACATTATTTAGTAAAAACAACAGACTTTGGTTTGCACTTCTAGAAAAATCAACATTTTAAAGGTTGGGGGGGAAGGGAGGAATCATATTTTAAGGGCTTGTTTCTTTTCTTGGGAGTATTTTAGCTTCCAGGATAGCAACATTTCATGAGCTAAAGGGGAAAAAAAAAACAATCAAACAAAAAAACCCCACAAACAAAACAAAACAAAATAAACAATCTCCCCCAAACAAAACAAAACAAAACCAAAACCAACAAACAAAACAAAACAAACCCCACAAAATCCCCCAAAGCATAGTTTTTGAATAGGAACTATACTTAATATACAAGGTAACACATAAGATTAGCCTAAGCCCCATGCCAGCCAAACCTCAAAATACACCTTCTTGAATAAATTTTCCATTTCTAAAATTGATTTGAAGTAACTGCGCTGCTTTCATATTAATCAGAAGTGACTGCTTCTGTAGAAGTTGACAAAACAATGCAACATATAGGCCCAACTTCACAAGGAATCTTTAAAACCATTTCACATTAAATTGCTCAGTATCATCCCAATCTTTTAAACTCCTGTTAGATACGAAGCTAAAAGGCACAGCTTTTAAAAGCATTCACTGAAGAATGTATTTCAAAGCTGAACTGATAAAATCTTACTATGGATCTCTACTTCTTTCCCCTCCATTCCTGCTTTTTCTTGAAATGTGCATGCAAAAGACACCAGAAACTTAACTCTCTTAAACTTTGTAAACAAACAAGAAACAGTGCAAAAGAGCAAGTTTATTTTCTACATAGGGAAAACTCACATCTGCTGAGTAAGGTCTTGGTATGCTTAAAAAGGAAGTATTTTACAGCTTAGTTTTTTTACTTAGCATCATTTAATAGCTTTCTCAGAGGAAAAGAGACAGCCTTTTCTGGTTCTCTTTAGCTCTTTCATTCCATTACCCCTGAAGGTTCGGCTTCAGAGCTCCCCTCTACTGCAGACAGACTGCCTGCTTCTTTGAGAAGTTTCCTAGGCTCCCTGCATGACCTGTCTTGCTCTTGAGAAGTTTCTCTAAGCTGAGCATGCTACAAAAGAAATGTGTTAACTTCCTCTCCCTTCTGAAGAAGATTCAGTCTGAATCAAAACAGAGTTTTCAAGACAAGCTAAACAATGGTAAACATCCGGGTTTCCTCCTTTCCGCACTCATAGTATTTTTTTTTAATAGCATATACACTATATATAAAGAAAAAAAAACCTGTGTTTCACAGATGGAAATGGAAACTCAAAGAAGTTTTGAATTAAACAGAATTAAGTGAAGGAACAATAGGCATGACAAAGCCAGGAGTTTCTTCTGAGTGATGGTCAGAACACACTGAAAATAGTAAGTATCCATACCAATGCAGAGAGGAGATGGATAGTTCCAGCGTCGAACTGTTCCTGGCATACAAGAAATATGAGAACGACCCTGTTTGGATAGGGCAAAATATTAGATTACAGATACTCATTATGGGACTTTTCATGAAGGCAGAGCTACAGAGGACCTCCTGGATCGTCTTATGTGTGTCTTTTATCAACCAACTTCATTATAATTACTTTTTTGAATTTGTTAAACTCTATTTTCAAATCCTTATTTTTCTACTGGATAAATGTTTTAAACCACTCGTCCTTTGATAACTTGAAAACCTCTCGATGTTTTTGACTAAATTTAAGTCTGGTTACAAGACAGAAGCAGCTGACTACGTGCATTCATAAGGTCATTCATATGGACTACACGCTCTCTATTTCAATTCCAGGGTTCTCACCCTAGTTCATTTTCAGGCTGCAATCTGGAGTGAATCAGCTACTACTCTGAGTGAGCAGTACAGACAAAGAGTTGAATTTTTTTCCACATCTGCTTGCTACAGATGGTATAGATGTGGACCATACCAAGACAGTCAACCACGGTTACCAGCAGGCCTTGAACTCTTACATGGCCTCACAACATGACTCACTGCATACATGCAACATCTAGGCAGACAGCTATAAAAGTACACATACTTCTTTATTAAGCTGCCATGTTTAATTTACTCTGCCTATTTTTAAGAAACATCAGAACACTTAAGAACAAGATCATGACATCTGTAACTTGCAAAGTCTATTCCCACATACTTTAGGGTGGCTGCCCAGGACTAACTGCAAAATTCTCCCAGCTTTCCTTGCACTGATACAGTTCAAGCTGATAACATTAGCACAAACAAGTCTTTTTTTTCAACCATTTCTGTCCTCTGAGGATCTCAGGTTATTCATTCTGCTGTTGGAAAGGTAAAACTGAATAAACTGTCAGGAATGAAAGAGTCTAACACAAAGATTGAGACATGGGACTACGGGCAAGATTTAGTTTCTGTTTCAGTCATTTGGATATACAAACCTGGGTATGTCATTTACCATCTCTTCTTTATTTTTACCAAGTGTATTAAGAATCTAATATTTAGTATGGTAGCACATTTTATTAATATAACATGAAGAATTATTTAAATATTACTTGTCCACAGCAATCAAATTCTCATTAAGTAAAATAATAAAAGAAGTAAACTGCAGTAAATGAAGATCCATTTAATTAAATGACTTCCACGTCATTCTCTATGTTTACAAATAAGAAACTACACATGCCACCTTGAATAAAGTTCATAGGGAATTGTATGGAGTTGTATGGAATAAGCTACTTAAACTAATCATTTAGTTAAGCATATTAAGACAATCAGCTTCTGAAAGACAAATTGAAACACTTCAAAATGGCTTGGAAGGGAAAAAAATATTAGTTTTCATTAAAATTAAGAAAAAATAAATTAGTCTTTCTTCTTATTAAAATACTATAAATTTATAACAACTCAATGACTTCTTTTAAAAAGAAGCCTTTTTCTTTTAATGGAAAAATGTGCAGACACTTACTGTACCATCTTAGTTACTTGCAAAACAGATGAGATTTTTAATAATTTACTTAATGCAATATTCCTTGAGTTATTTTATTCTCTCTTCCTAGTCTTCAATGATTGCATGTTCTGATGTGAGTCAGGGGGAAGCCATAATTTAACTACCACAGTTAGGGAAAAAAGTAAAATGGCCTATAAAAATCTTTTGAAAAATAAAATTAAATTATTCCTCTGGCTTCAAGCCTCTTCCCAACAAGAGCACACTCTGATTTCAGTCTTTTAAAGTCCCCTCCTGGGGGGAGACACTTAATCCTACAGCTAGCAATTACCTTTCTTATGCATCTCCAGGTAGCAGTTTGAGCTCTGCGACTTTTCTGGTAAGTCTCAATTATAAACTAATCCGCTCCTGATTGTTTTTGCTAGCTGTGAATATGTTCTCTAAAGACTGAGGGTAAATTCACAGCTGACTGAAAAAGTTATGCTGATCTATATTTGTTGAAGAGCAGACGTACTGTGCCTCACAGAACCTCGTTTTCATTATTTATTTTTCATTTGGGGCCATTTTACTCTTCTGAGCAATACATTATACATACATGTGTATGCACTTTCTTACAGCAGAGTTTATACAGCATAGAAATCCTCATTAATATTTTGAAAATATTCAAACTATTGAATTTGGATATTTAAGGTTTTTGGGTTACACTTTAGACAAGATCATGAAACTAGGGCTTTTTTATGTCAAATTACATGATTAATATTAAATTTGTATATGCGTGGAAACAGAGGTAAGAAATACAGTTAAGAAACAATATGCTATGAAATTCTAAGAAATTATTTCATTATAGAATCCCTTTAAGTATAAAAAGTGCAGTCAGTCATATTCGAGGACAAAAGAAAAGACCTCCATATAGATAAAAGATGTCATGTGGTTTGTGACAGTGATATACATGGTGTATAGAAGTTAAGAATTAACATAGTTTATATGCAGATATCTTCCTCACAAACACACAGTTGTTTTATACTAATACTGTATTTATGAACTCATATTTCTGATTTTTTTTCTAAGTAAAAATAGATCCAAAATATTAAGTCAAAGCTTTTTTCTTCTGAATTCACCTCCAAAACAAAGTGCCTATCAGAAATACTCTCTGGCTTGTGATTATTATTGAACTGTGATGCTTCACCTAGGCCAAAAGCATGCCAGCACTCCATTCTAACAAATTAATAGCACTGAAGATCAAATTTCAGTTCACATAACTTTGCCTTGGCGACGGAAACATAAATGTATCTGTAGAATATGGCATTTCATCATATACTTAATTTAATGCTACTTTGAAATAAAAAAAGATTAATTGTTCATTAGCAGCCTTTAAATGAAGTCAGAAGCTATTTGGGATTCAAGGTTTGATGACAGACAGTCCTTTCAAAGGGACTGTGTAATAAGAGTATGATATCAAATATATAACTTTCTTACTGATATGACTGCTACCTACAAAAGACACTATAAGGGAGAAATGGAATAGGAAAAATAAAGTTAATAAAGTCCTAAATAAAGAGATTTTAAACCAGTAGGCATTTTCAGAATAACATTAAATTTTCCTTTGCTGGAAACAGAAAAATTTAAGTAGTTTATCTATGAACCATCAGCTGGCTTGTAAGCGATTCTCGAACCACTAAATGACCAGCAAGTGCTGAAGATGGGCAGAGTAGGCTTTATTGTACATGAGTATTGAATCTTTTTCCAATTAGGATAGTTGTACAATGGAATCTTTTTTGCTATGGATCTGGGATGCTTCTGAGAGAGGATGTTAACATTCATGTTATTAAAGTAAAGAGCATGGATTAGCTAAAAGACTTGACCCTGTAGCTGTAATATATGACCGAAATGGTAAGCATATTGCTGTTTACCTACGGAGATTTTTCAAGTGCAGCTGTACCCACAGCCAGCCTAGAGATAAGATGTTCAGTCTGAATCCTGTCTGAATTTTAGGAGAATGGTAAGGAATACTGAGATCAAAGAATAAGCTTATATATGATGAAGGAGCACTGAACTGGCAAACATCAGATAAGGAGAGACTACTTTATCCTTCTCTGGAGCAGAAGTTGTGATGCTTTGCTTTCTCTGATACAGTGGCACATTTTTACATTGTCTTGTGTGGGACCTATTACCACCCAAAAAATTCTGAACTCCGGTGTTTTCAATGTATCGTACTGGTGATGGAATATATATAAATAAAGTAGACGAACAAATAAGGGAAGAAAAAAGTCTTTTAAGTCTTAGATACACATAGTGCTGTGACATTTACAAACAGCTGCTTGATAACATGTCTACCATCGGAAACTAAATCAGTGTTTGAGTCTGTGAACTAATTTGGATTATTTTTTTCCTTGAAAAATATTTAAGAGTAGATTTAGCATGAATAAAAATTGTTGCTGAAAATAATTTTACAATTTCTGAGCAGAATACAAAATTCAATGACATAACTGTGGTTAAAATTTCACCTAGAGGAACCACTTCCAAAAATGGGGAAATCACAGTACAGTTTCAACAAGCATAGTGCTACAACCATTTTCTAAAGAAAACATTTTAACCATGCTATTTCATTGTCCATTTTGATATTTTTTTACTGCTTGTTGGCCTAAGACAAGATTTGCCAGCAGAGGTTTACCGAGGGCCAAATATGCTACATATTCATAGCTTTATAATGCAGGACTACTCACATAGGGTCTACTTACATCATCTCTATGGACACACTACAGCCTCCTCATTAAAACAGGATTTGGGTGGCTCTATTGTCACTTTGTTGCAAGTATTCCACAGTGTATTAATCAAAGGAAAAAGAGAGAAAGAAAGAAAGAAAGAAATACCTGCAATGTATATCCTGGCTCACACTGAAATGACAAAACATCATTCACCATATATCTATCTCCTGATTTGATCCCATTGCTAGGAATTACTGGTTCAGGACAGGCAGCAAGGCCTACAGCTGAGGAAAGTAAACACAAAAAAATAGGTAAGTGGAGTTTGTTAGTTAGCACAACTGAGAATTAAATATCAACTCTGCTGTCTAAGCTAAAATGCTCCAAATGAACAAGACATTTGAAACACTGCAGATTAGAACAAATAATTCTGTGCTGAAGATTTTCTTTGCAAACAGCAGAATTTGTTGGTTTACAGTTTGAAAACAGAATCTCATTCCTCTTATAATATTAAAATCTTTATCTAAAGTAACAAATAAATTTCAAATGTTTAATCTTAATTGTGAAGTCACTTATTAATTAAAGTTACTACTGAAACATAAATATGTAACTCCTGTATTTTAGTATAATATGATGTGTAGAAGCCAGAACATAATGGAAATTATTTTCACAATGTGTGAAAATGGGTCTTTAGAATTTACTAGCCCAAAATTCTGTAAAAATCAGACAAAAATAATACTTTCCTGAGTGTGATATTGTGTATCCTTCAGTTCACTTGTATGAAAAAACAACTGACTAAATGCTACAACTCTCACTGTTGTCTTATGAAATCTAACCCCTTTGGTGACAGTAAGTGGAACTTGACAGAGTGGTTAGTACAGAAATTACATGATATTTGGCTTTACTCTCATATCTGCCATTTTGGACTCTGTTGCTTCAGATGGCTCATCATGAAACAATATCCAATATTATTCTCTGAGACTATAGTCTTTCTACAGAAGTACAATTTTGTTTCAGATAATGCTGCTTACACATTTTGATACAGACAGGGTTTTAACTTTATGCCCTAAAACTTTTTATCACTCAAATATAACACCTTACAAATCTTAAATACACACATAAGAATTTTGTGGTTTCCACTTCATCCACTCACAATCAGTTTTTTGCAGGTCAAGGCTTAGTTGAAGGAAATACATTTTTCCTAATGAAGCACACAGAAGTTTTAAATAGCTTTTATACTTTCACCTAAAATTGTTATTGCCAAACCATTTGTTTTCTTTCTTGGAAATAGCTTCCATAATCCTGTACATTGTCTCCTGTGCTCTTGAGTCTTACCACATTTCACTTTTTTCAGGAATGAGCAATAATAAGGGCAAGTCATTCAAATGCTGAGTGACGGCTATCAAGGTATCATGTCTTCATAACTATAGATACAAGAGTTATTAAACTCTTGTTTAATTTTGTAATAATTTGTAATAATTTTCTAATTAAAACATAAAAATAAATTAACAGTTGCAAGCTGTAGAATCTCCCTGAAGTAGGTCCTTTGTGTACTGGAATGTATAATTTAGGAAAATATCAAAATGTGTTTTAAAGACTTTCAGCAATTTCTACCACAGAATTTACAAATTTTGATGTTCTATCAATATTATCAACTTTCCGATTATTTTATGGTGAATTCAAGTGACCACTAGGCACTTCATATGTGGTCTTTATGTGGAACTGTAATGCTCCAAATAGGCATGAGTATATCATCATTAACTTCAGTAGTTTTGGGGGTTTTGCAGTTTTCTAGTATCATTCTTTTGGTTGACTACTCTGTATTCTGCAATACCATAAATGTATCCATATCCAGAAAATCTTTCTGAATACAAGTATTAAATAGCTGTGATTTGCATCCACACAAACTTCTTGTTTACTCCAGCATTATACAAAGGGTAGTATATTATGTCAGTAATTCAAACTGTAGTATCTAGACTGTTGTTTACTACTTTGAGAATCCAGTGTTCAGACACAACTTAAGCCTTATTCACATTCATGAATCAAGCCTTATTTCTGCATTTCCTTACCCTTCTCTAACAGAAAAAAAAAAAAAGATGTTTCAAACTCACCATTACTAAATAAACAAGCACTCAACAAAGACACTGTGATAAATTGCTTATAGATAGCAAAGTACTTGCTGAATTCTGTGAAAATAAAACTGTGGTTCACTTTCTGTCTTCAAGAAATTTGTATTTTGGTTGAACTCAGCATCCCTGTGTGTTGAGAGTTACAGGCCTGCAGTCTTAGATCAGTATGAATAAAACAATTACCTTTGCAGATTTTTCTGAGTCACAGATAATGTTTTATAACAGTAACTGCATAGTAATATTAATAATGTGCTTGTAATTTAGCTCTTTCTATCATTAGTTAAATAGCATACAGAATTATATAGGCTAGATATGGTATGACACTATGTATTTCATCTTTAACAGATCCTAATAACTTCATAAAACTTTCTGCTAGCTGCTTATTCTTTGTGAAATACTTTGTATGTACTACTGCTTTGGTCTCATGATGCAATTTATAATATAGGATATTATATCAGAGTATCACAAAACACTATGTAAAACCCACTCATAATTGACTTCTCTGACATAAAGAAGCAATATTATGTCCTGAAACACAAAGATAAAGTTGGAAACACAGTCAAATAGAATTCTGAATCCTCAACACTCATCATTAATAATACTAGCCTAGTTTAGCTCAATAACTAGTTTGGTTTAGAACTGGTCCAAAAATCTAAAGAATACTTGACAGAAAGCAAACAAACTCTGTTTTCTGGGGAAAAACTAGAGAACTTAAATATTCAGAGACTCTGAAATACATTAAACTAGACTGCATGTGAATAGTCAGTAATAAATGGAAAACATGTTAAATGTCAAGTCCGAGCAATCAAAAAAGGACAAGGATTGCTCAGTGCATGCTCTTCAGAGCTCAGCTTCTGCTATGCTGTACAGCAAAGAACGCATCAATGTCAAGAATGATAACCCTCTCCCTGACCTTCTTTCACTTACTGCCTACTAAATACTTTCTTGGCTCCGCTGTGGCATAAGACAAATATGCCTCACTTTCATAATTATATACATGCCTACAATTACCTCAAATTCTGTCCAAATATCACTGCCATTGCTGGCAGAAAGCAAGTCCTTGCTGGCATATCTGACAATGTGAATGCCCATTAGTGTCCATTTCAGAAAGCTGCAAACTAAACAACACAAGAATTTCTTGACAGCTTGACCAAAAGTCATCAGGCTTTCTTTTTTTTAATTCTTCCCTCCTGTCCCTATGTGGCTAACTGAACCATCTTGTTCTTTATCATAGCAAAAACATCAAGCTGGAGTGAATTGTTCCTTCCATTTTGATGGTGGTGTATATCAAAAGCCAAGCTGTCCCTTCGAAAACTGCATGCTTCAGACATCAGCCTAGAAAATGCATTTATCTCAATGAATTACTGCAAAAGGGGTCAGATTCATGTCAGCAGCTACTAAGCTATATAGACACAGTGATAGGATCAGGACCTGCTAAATTAAAAATGACATATTTATGATTCATACGTGTTTTAATGCAGAGAAAAATAAAAGACTGCTGCACTAAAGAGCCACATTAAAGATTGAATTGCATGAAAGTTCTTAATCTGGAACTACCAAAATCCAGTATGCTACCTAAAAGAATATGCCTTCTTCACTGCTAGTCTGATTTTTACATTTGAATTTATTGAAGATCTTTATGATAGAGAAGTACTACAAAATATAGTCCTTGCTCTCTAGTCTCCTTACCACTGAATCCTTTATTTCAGCTCCTGAGAACCTTTAGCACTTGAAAACATGCAGCAGAGAAGCTTCAGAAAATGAGACAGTAATTAAAAGAAGAGTAAGGCCATCTCTTCACTATTCCAGGAGTAACGCTCTCTTACCTACTGGGTGTTTGCACAGGAAGAGGTTTAGTGGGTTTAGTTCTAAGAATTTATCATTCTTGTTAATCAGGAGGAATGACTACACAGTAACTTTCACTGCATTTCCTGTTCATGTAATGTTTTCTATTCATCCTCAAAAGATTTAAACCAAAGCTCATTTTCTTAAATAATCTGAACCTTTTTTTCAAATGTTCTAGGACTAAGCACTAAGCCTGGTTCGCCCCCCCCAAAAAACATAAAATTATATATATAATGTAAAATGCTAAAAGAGGTTTTTCACCTACAGCATTCTCAATTTCAAAGATAGATAAATTTTTCTCTTTCCAAAATACATATACCTAAAACCATATTAAAGGATCCAGTGTCCTTTGATACATACATATAATTTCAACTAATGCTAACTGGGAACTATATACATGTAGCAGGAGATAAAAATGTAAGGCTGTAAACCATGAGGGAATTATGTGGTAGCTTTCTTTATTGTTCTGGAAAATAAAATTGAGCCATGATCACTGTGGATTTCCCTGAAATTTGATGAAAAATCAAAACAACTGTGAATTTTTATTGTTTTGACTGACAACAAATGATTGCTCAAGGAAACAGCTTCATAAACAAAGCCATTCCCCTTCCATAAAAGAGCAGGAATTATACAGAAGGACATTTTGATTCATAAAAGCATTACTCAAATACTAAAATAAGCATAGCTATAAATGAAAGATTCAAATATAAACATAATTAAATTTTAATCAGGGTCACAGAAGACCCAACAATTTTCTATAGCAAAATAATTTTAAACAAGAAGAAAATGACCTAGTTGGAAATGAAATAAAAAGTGTGCCCATCAATTTTAGTTCTCTAAGGACTAGCTATATTTTTTTTTTTTTGGAGTCTTTCTTCTCTATGAATTTTCTATCTATCCATAATTAAAACAACATTAAATGCCTAATCTTCTGCATCTACATTGCTGCAGTGTTATGCTGGAGATTTTTAAAATACATGAATACACAATTCTGATTTGCTTTCGTGATTATATTGTTTATTTCTTTTCTTCTACAAAACTAAGCAACAGTTTTTCCAGCTCATATTAACTGGCATAATACTGTTGGAGGTTTTTAATGAATTGATATTGATACTAGTCCTTATTTATTCTTACAGTATTGCCCAGCAATTTTATGCTTTCTCTTTCTCTCTAATCGATGGGATCCCTGAGATTGTTTTCTGATGAGGAAACCATGGAATCATAGGACAGTTAGGGTTGGAAAGGACTTTAAGATTGTCTAGTTCCAAACCCGCTGCCATGGGCAGGGACACCTCCAACTAGACCAGGTTGCTCAAGCTTCTGTCCAGCCTGATCTTGAACACTGGCAGGGATGGAACATTCACAACTTCCTTGGGCAGTGTGTTCAGTGCCTCGACACTCTTACAGTAAAGAATTTCTTCCTTATCTCTGACCTGAATCTGTTTAAGTTTGAACTCATTGCCACTTGTCCTGTCACTACAGTCCCTGATGAACAGTCCCTCTCCAGCATCCTTATAGGCCCATTTTAGATATTAGAAGGCTGCTATGAGGTCTCCATGCAGCCTTCTTTTCTCCAGGCTGAACAGCCCCGATTTTCTCAGCCTGTCTTCATACGGGAGGTGCTCCAGCTCCCTTAAATGAAACGGATGCTATATAAGTCTTTCTGGAAATCTGTCATTCACCTTTGAAATACTATTTTTAACATATGTCACTGAATTTTCTTCTGTTGAGACCACATAAAATAAATGTGCTATAATAAACAGCAGAATTGATGAATTGGAAAAAGGCCTTTCTTACTTCAGGGTCCAGAATGCTGATACAAATCCTGCTACAGCTACATAGCTTATCTTACTAAATAGAACAGCCTTAAAGCAGGTATTGAAGATCCCCATTATGACTACCTAGACATTCAAATTTCTGCATGTTGAACAAGTTGAACTGAAGCCTCTTTTACTGTAGCTGAATGCTACAGCTGCAAAACATTTTATTTAGGAAGACTATGAATCTAGCCCTCCTTTTCATTTGCTTTTATCAAAGGTATCTGATGTTCTAATGTAGCATTTAATGTTGAATGTTTTTTCACCAGACATTTTTGTGTTTGCTTTAGTAAGTCAACCCCTCAAGAAAAGGACATTTTTATTCCAAATATTAGACTGACTACTGAATTTATTTTTCCAATGCTGCTTCGAAGAGTAAGTGACCAAATGATCACAGGCTTCAGAATTCATAATTGAACCCTATCAATATTTGAATGTGGTTACACAGAAATTTCCTTCTTTGCTTCTTATTTGATCTAAAAAGGTGACTGCTCAATATAAACCAGTAAATTCTTGCTGTGAAGATTTGCTCAGCTTCTGTATTCAGAGACACACACAGATGTACTGTACTCCTGCTAGTCCTGCAGAGACCATAGAGACAGATAATAAAGGAAATTATTCTTTCCTGCCAGACTATCAACAGAATAGTTAACTAAGCTCTGAATGTTCAGTATTGCTACCTTGACCTGTACTGAGCTGCACTTCTAAGAAAACCTGGCCTTGAAATACTGGCACCACTGAAGTCAACAGATGCTTTAACAGAGCATAGCTGTGGGACTGGCAATTAGGAGACAAAGAAAAGCATAACTCCAAGTGACCTTCCATGCTCCCAAACACTTTTTACTTGTTAACAGAACCCTTTTTTTTTTTTTTTTCCTTTTTCAGGAGTCACAGGGATAATAAAACTGATACAGTAAAATATAAAAACTTAACTTCAAAATGTTCATTGTAAAGCTACCTCCTAGAACAAATCTGTACTTCTTTACACTTCATATGGAATTATACTTTCACTGCAGATTCAGGGGAAAGGAAAATGGGCTGACCCACTGGGGAGGAGGGCTCCTCAGACAAAAAAAAAATATAAACAAACAACCAAACAAAACCAACTAAACATAAAGAACTTTGTCAAAATGGTAGATTCTAAAAAGATTCCTGCAGAAGGAATAGTTATATATTCATTCTACATCACTGTTAGAATGCCTGTATTAAAAAAAAATCTACAACATAGTAATATAAATGTTTGAAATAAACAGGAAATTAAATTAAAACATAAGACTATCTTGTTAATTATGTCTAATTTAAAATATTTATTATGAGATGAAAACTGAGTCTTTCAAAATTCTGCATATATTTATATCTTATTTACAATTTTTAATCTCAATACTAAATAGAGCTTATTAAGATCATCCATATCTTTATTTACTTGTTTGTAATTCTTATAAAGATGAACAACAACAATAACAGTTTTAGACATTAACGTTGGAATGCATGCAATATGAAAGCAATCTAAATTTTTGATAAAAGTGAGTGAGTGCCCTTTGTAAGAAAATAGAGTATGTTCATATTAAAAAATAGGATTTACTTTGTGAGCTTCATCAAAGCATTCATCAGACTGTTAACTCATCATCACATCATTTTTTTAAAGACTAGAATATTCTTACTGATACCTACTTCCAGTTAAAAGCAATTCTTTGTAAGCACATGTGCTGAATTTACTATTATTCTATAGTATTTTAAGCACACAAATATGCTTGTTTGCATTAAAATGATTATGTGATGCAATTTATTGATGTTTATAATGCCAAACAACTGTATTTTAGCACCAAGCTGCTCACAAAACATATCAAAAGTTAATATACAGCAGAATTTGCCATTAAACTTCTTAGGTTATTCTACTCATACCACCAACGATTTACCAAGAGAACGGTAGCGCCTTCTTGTAGCTCTGGAATTATAACGGTGGTGCTTTTTTGTTTTTTGTTTTTTTTCCAATTACAGCAATTTTTTGAGCTAAAATAATTTGAAGGCAAGGGAACAGCAAGGAATAAATATATGCACATATAAATAGGAAAATAATGTGTTATCTGTTCTGGTCTTATCTATTTCCAAGCAGTGAAAATTCTCACTTTTTTTGTTACCTAAATTTCAGAACTAAGTTGAAATAAATTGAATACTTTCCTCCCCATTTTTAAACCCCACATTTTTAAAATGTTGTTCTGAATTGCCAGGTTGATCTGTAATATACTTCTAAATTGGGAATGCTGGTTTTCAGCAATTTCAAATGTCATTTAATGTAAAATTTCAGTTTAATGGCTATCACTTATATCAGGTTCATGCTGAGTAGACTTTGGTAGTCAGGGAATAACAAACAAAACAAAACCAAAAGAACATAAAGCCTCTGTTTCCTTTTCCATATGCAGGAAAAACCTGAGAAAGTTTAAAAAGAGAAGCAGTCTTACTTTTGTATTCCAGGTGAAAACCAGCTGCTGCCACACTAATGTCAGAGTGAAAATGCAGGTAAAGTTGATTGGAGGTGCTATTTAACAATGCTGGCACAGTTGTACCTGAAGAAAGAAAAGTTATGGAATAAACTGTAGTATACTGATATATCAGAGTTTTATACTGAAAAGACATAAACAGGACTGAATCAGACAGGCTCATTTTCTTCTCATTATGTGCATGGAAATCTCAAACATTCTGCCTTGCTTTCTCCTGAAGCTGCAAGAAAATTCTGATTACCAGTCATGATACTAAGAGGCTTTGTAAGTACAATCAAACAAGATCCCATCATGTTCAGATGAAACTTTATTGACTTGGACAGCAAAAAGATGCATAAACAGGTAAGTAAAGGATTGATTATGGAACAAGTTCAACCGTATCTGACTTTTTTCCACATGTGTAAAAACCTGCAGTATAGATCAGTCCAGAGTTTTCATCTGCGTCTGCTCCACTATAATAAAAAGCTATAACAAAATCATGTGCTAACCAAAAAGCTTATCACTAACCCTGGATGCACTCTTTGACACTAGAACTGCTAAGTCTGACACAAGATTTTCTGTTGCCACACAACTATGACAAAACATCCCACAGTCTAAAGCTGGAATTTCTACTGAGGCAAAAAATGACATCATTTTCTATGATTACCCTCAAAGACAGTATCAAGTAGCTAATGAACTTCAACAGTGACTGCATAAGAAATATTTCCATTTCCTGTGGGGCATTTGCTGTTTCTATAGTAACTGTTGAGCAGCCTAGGTATGAGCTTGAAACTTGGACATAAAAAGAAATGCTCAAAAGAATTATCCTCCTAAGTCTACAGTCTAAACTAGGAAATGGCAAATACTTTAAAATTGTATTACGCAAAATCTTGATATAAATGGCAAGGAGCTAAAAGATGACAAATTGGCCTTTAAGGAAGATTTTACTGTCTGATAAGGAAGCTCCAAGGATAGAAATTCACAGACAATTGTACAGGGCATTCACATCACACAATACGTTCCATGGGATATAGAAAATAGTTATCCAAGTTTTACAAGTCTTTTTGCATTTTTGGCTTAGTGGACAGGCTTCATGTAAGAACTACCACTACTAAGCTATAAGAACAAAGTCTTCCAAAATTCACTTGACAACTTTGTAGTCTTATAATAAATTCAGGCTTTAGAATTAAAAAAAAAATATCCTTAGAAGGAAGATGCCTGCACTGGATTGAGGAAGAGGAAAATATGAGATTACAGCTGTTAAGGATAAGCATGGAAGATCAGACATGTGGTAAACTTAACGTGCATATAACCTGATTATCATTTAAATAGCCCTTAACTTTATTAAAATATTCCAGGTATAACGTTATTATGTAAAGTTGGAAACATGTCTACTCATTGTAAAATGATTAGTAATAATATGAAAAGAATTAACTCTCATCAATGATCCTGTTTCATTCAAACATTTGATAGGGCAACTTAAAGTCATTCATTAATCAAAAATCTGCTATACCTAATATACATTCTGTAAAGGGTACAGCAACTATTGTAAAAGACTGAGGAATTATTTTGATAGTTGTCTTTCAAAGGCAATGTTATTTTCATTTCCTCATGAGCCACAAGCACTGCTTTGATGAAACAGTAATATTGATAGCAAAAATAATTAATAGATTTCCAATTACTGTGAACGTCTCTTGACACTGCCTACCGTCATCTGGAAAACTGTATCTTGAAAAAATCAGTTTGCCCACCAAGAGGCTTCATCTATCAGTATCAGGCACAGGAAAATAACTGATTCACTTTTCCATCGCATGCAACAAGAGCACACTTGGAGGAGATCCCTCTTGGCACTCAACATATCAGTTCTATCCACAGAAGCTTCTTTCTAAGATGGTTGTACAAAACCCCATGTATTCCACTACCAGGAAGACAGCAACACAAAGTATCTTTATGTCTGTTAACACATGGTCTCAGGATTTTATTTTTTTTTTTTTAGCCTTATTTATGAAGCCCCTATCACTTTCCCCTAAAATAGCTGTGCCCTGACACAGGGAAATGGTATAGTTATTCCTCCTTGTAAAGTCTTCCTTAAGAAACAGACTCCAGTGAATTCCCCTTTCCAAATCAACTTTGTGACATAGTTTAGCAGCACAAACTTATTAAAGTTATTAGTAATTAGTTTTATGTTGGTGTATCTTGAATGCATATTTAGAAAGCATGAATTCACAGAAAGTGAATCAGAAGACAATGGTATTTTGTAAGATATAGTAAGAGAGAAATGATGCCTTCTAAATTTTACCACTTTTGAAATTATGCCTGGAATTCAGTTTCAATGTCACATTACTGGTTCAGTTTTGAGAACAATAGATTTCACGTCATGTTTAAATATTCTTCATTAGGCCATTCCTATACACAAAATAATTCTTCATTTTAAGTCTGACATTCATTACACAAAACAGGTAAATTCACAGTAAAGCTGTGCTACTCTATCTTCCATGAAATATACTAATACAAAAACCTGTCTTTTTCAGTTTCCCTTGAAATCAGTAAGGCTTTTAAAATAAAGCAAAATGACACTTTTAGTATAGAATAAAGTGTTCTGAGTCTTGAGCAGTGCTAAATGGAATATTGTTAAATGGATCGTTTAATCAGTTCTTTATCCAATGGGTCCAACATATTTGACACATATTTCACTTGTAAAAGCTGATGACATTGAATAGTTTCTTTCTTCCTTATTGCCAAATACAGCACAGTTACTAGCATTTAATATAATTAAGCTTCCTTTTTTAGGCGCATTTTAATATAGCCTTTTGTAAGGGGTCTAGCTGGGATAGAGTTAATTTTCTTCATAGTAGCTGGTATGGGACTGTGTTTTGGATCTGTGACCAAACCAGTGTTGATAACACAGGGATGTTCTAGTTACTGCTGAGCAGTCAAGGCCTTGCACAGCATCAAGACCTTCTCCGTTTCTCACCTCATCCCACCAGTGAGTGGGGTAGGGGTGGGGCAAGAAGCTGGGAAGCTGACACAACTGACCCAAGGGTCATTCCATATCATATGATGTTGAGCTCAACAATAACAGCTGGAGAACAAAAGAGGAAGGGGGGATGCTGGTAGTTATGATATTTCCCTTTCCAAGCAACCGTTACCCATGATGGAGCCCTGCTTTCCTGGAGATAGCTGAACACCTGACTGCCCATGAGAAGTGGTGAATTAATTCCTTGGTTTGCTTTGCTTGTGTGCACAGCTTTTGCTTTACCTATTGCATCTCAACCCACAAGATATCTCACTTTTACCCTTCCAATTCTCTCCCACATTCCATTGTGTGGGAGTGAGCACACAGCCGGGTGGGGCTCAGCTGCTTACTGGAGTTAACACGCAACACAGATTATTTAGTTCAATATCCAAATGAATAATATCAGATTATTTTTTTCAGTTGGTCATTCATTTCCTTACAGAATCAAATATACATCTGTATTATAAAAGTTCATTAAGTCAACAGAGAGGCAAAATGCCACAAAATACTTTAGCTATACCATAATCAGATCAGGCTACGACAGAGTTCATGACTCTGGAATATTATTCATAACTTAATCTTATATGAGGCATCTCTTTCTCTTGCTTTGGTTTATATAACATGCACTTTCTATTAAAAAATGGTTTATAAAGAGGAATAAAACTATATATCCCTGATATATTTGTGAAACAACAAATTACATGGTTTGTTATCTCCTAGTTGTAGTAATTCGCTTTGGTCTCTGAGGTCTGGTGAGTTTGGATGAATACTGAACGCTTCATCTCTTTGCTGAAAACAGAAGGCTAACAAGGATAAAGTAAGTCAAATGTATCAAAGGACACCCTTGAACGTCACTACCAATTTATATCACTATATGTTCTCTATGGGAGTGGTAGGTAATATAAAAGAAAGAAATTTTTTTGAAATCACCTCTATCTCACTAATCAAAGCTAAATACTTCAGTATCAGATTTTCTTCTGAAAATTTATGTCTGAATTTAAATATTGACACATGTACAGCACCTGAAAATCCCTCAACAATGAGAAGATTTCATAATGATACCGCAAACGATGCAATACAAATATACTCTTTGTCTATGTGTGTGAGCAAAGACATGTTCTCTCAGTTAGATATAGAACTGTATCCTTAAATCATGGCATATACTCACCTGAAAAGCTCCCAAGACGCGGGGCTGTCATATCTCCACCATCGTATATTTCAAGAGAGTCCCAATTATGTTCAGTGGCAAAGCTGATGACCTGGATCTGCAAAACACCACCACACAACTTTTTAGCCAACTAATTCTAGAAAATAAAAAAAAAAAAAAGAAGAACATGCCCCGAAGAAAATATAAATAAGCAGATACAAACAAAAACACCTGAGTGAAGAAATGTAAATAAAATATTAACATTCACTTTTTAAACCGTCTTAATTTTTAGAAAATATGACATCAGGTAAGTAAAAAGAATTTTTCACATATGTTCCATAAATAATTATTCAAAGAGTAAATGAGCAGATAGTCAAGAGAGTTGCCTCAGTGATACCCTAGCACACAGAAAAGGTTGGCATTTGCATACCAGATTGAAGGATCAGGACCTGCTTTCAATATTCTACATACTTAGAAGAGAAAGCTGCTTGTTAATCACTTCTCATTCCTACTCCCATGTAAATATAAAGTAACATAGAATAAAGCTATCCAAAGAACAACATTGAGAAAAACAAGGCACAAATATTTCAAGTACCCCCCAAAATTATCTTACTGATTTCTGATTCTTCTAGAGAAATAAACAATTATTTTTTAAACTTAACCACAAAGTATTTAATATTCCATGCTTGACAGAATAGAGACTTGCCTGAATACCTGATCCCTCAGTCACTATGATTTTCCACACACAATTCAAGCTGTTACCATAAGGTTCAGGGTAACCTGGTGAAAGAATAGTACCTCTCCGCTCAGTAAAATTCCCACTGCATGGCACTGAAAGAAAGTATTATGATGCATTATTACAAAACCTAAACCATTTCAGAGAACAGAAATGGAGTAATAATTTTACTAAGCTAACTATAATCTCTCGTAGCATAAACAAATAGACAGACATAAAGCAGTGATCTGAACTTAGAAAGCAATGTTATCTAAAATACATTAATGATATTAAGCTTCATGAATAAACAATTCAGAAGTGAACTTCATTTTGAGTGCGTGCAGCCTAGCAGCACAGCCTAATCATGTCTTACCTGAGAGTAACAAAAAACTGTAAAGACATAACATTAAAGACAGTCATGACTGGCACAAATCATGCGATCTTTCCCACAGCTTAAGTTCCAATATTGGATCTAGCTAGTAAAGCAGTGTGGCATATTAAATATTCTTACTATATATGCAATTGCTTCCTTAAGGTTCAAGAAAACAGAACTAAACAAAATCCCAAATACACAGAAAATAGGACACCTACATTTCTTTTTAGACCACTCCAATTATAAAGTCCTCTGACTTTTGGCTAAATCCAAGGAGGGAGACAAGAAAACATTGAAACATTTACAGAAAAAAAAAACAACAAACCAAAAACAAATAAAAAAACCCCTTGAAGTGATAAATATTATCCCACTGCAGGCCTATCAACAGACTGAAGAATCTTAGCTACACTTAACAATGTACGCTATGCTTCTACTTGAGAAAGAAACCACCATTCTATGTGTGACAGAAATATACAAGTAATGTATAACAAAACATAAAGACACTTCTTGAGAATTAAAATCTGTCCTGTATTTCAAGTTGTAGGTGAGTCATGAAAATAATGAATGTTCAAGAAAATGTGCATTACACTTCTTCATATAATCTAAGTCATTATACAAAACACTAGACTGCCTACCAGCCAGCTGGTACTCAATTACTTTTTTATACGGAAAACTACTCTTTTAAATTGGGCATGACTGACGTTAATCAAAGAAGAGTGAATATATGTGTTAAATAATATTTTCTGAAACAGTTCCTGAATTCTGCTTCAGAGACATGTGTGACAGGACAGATGACTTAAATGTAACTGCTTACCTACACAGCTTGGTACTGTGTCATTCCACTGAGCTAAGGCATTAGGTACAGACTGACATCGGATTGCTTTAGAGCCTTGTAGCAGATAGCCAGGACTACACTCAAATCGAACAACAGAACCTGCTGAAAACTCAGAGCCGATTCTTCTTCCATACCTAGGCTCTGGAACTGAGCTACACTGGGTATCACTTGTGCGTGGAACAGCTGCAGAAGAAGAGAAAAAAAAAAAAAGAAAAAGATGCCATGAATCCAAAGGACAGTTATCATCTAGCAAATGAACAGACCACTAAAAAATGCTTTTATGCTTTTTGTTTCTTGTATGACAGAGCTTAATTGATTTTCTTCCTTTTACTTGCACTGCTCCTGTATTTTCAAAGAATGGCCTCATGCTTTCACGGCTGTTAGCTGGACTGTGGTCTTGGGCTGTGACCATGTATAGTCACATGAGTGCCATGGCAGTTTGGAGGGCAACTGACTTTGGAAGCACATCCTCAGGCATGACAGGATCAGTGAGTGTTTCAGCTGCCTTCTTTAATGACAGGATACTATACCTACCACCTATTTTACTTATTAAATATGGAAGGTTTTGTTTCTCATTGGAAGTTTCTCATTAGAAGCCAAGGAAAATATTATAATATAGATAACCATATAAATCCAAGTAATGTTATACAAAAATTTAATTTATCATGCTGGAGAACACAAAGTGGTAACAATGTACCCTCAAGACTATTTTGGTGTTTACAGTTGACAACAATTATTTTTACCAATAACTTCCAAGAATTCATAAACCTGATGTGATACAAGAACAGTTAGAAGACTGTAAACAACATTTAAAGAGAAAAAGAATATAATTCATTATAAGCCCATGGATTTATTTTCCCTCTGGCTCTGCTATTTGTAATCACTTATTTATAACAGGCATTTTTTTTGTACTTACTGACTTTTGGTATTATGCATTTTGTTTGTGTATCAAATTTGTTATTTCTACATTTCATTTTGCAGTCAGCTAGTAAATGCCAACTTTTTAAAAAATATTTATTTTAAGTTATAGAAGTTTGTGTGCAATATCAACTATGTTTTACACTACAATAAAATAAATCTACATTAAAAAACATTAAATATAAGCAATTTTTCATGTGTAAGTGGCATGTTCAAAAGCTTAGTTTGTTCAGTTTGTTTTTTCAAGAATTAGTTTCAGGGGACCATTGCACGTAGATACGAACAAGTAACATCAGAAAATTACCTGCCATTTGGCTCTTAATTAACAAAGACAGAATGTCACAGCAACTAAAAAAAAGGTAGGAGGTGTTTAGACTTTATTCCTGGCACATTTTCAAACTTAATGTTTCTGGCTTGCTAACCTGTTTTAAGACAAGTGTAAACAGAATCATGGTTATATTTAATTTTATTTTACAGCCTTACATACAATACCCACACCTGTTACATGTTAAATACTTTCTATAGTCTAAACAAACCACTTCCCTTTGTTCAAATAAATGGGACATTGCGATTAACTTTTCAACAGGACCTCAGTATCAGCCAGCTGCTCTGTGAAATTTGTTCATGCTTACATTTCTAATCATGGCAGGAAACTACTCTGCACTTATGAAAGGATAATGAAGAAACCGTAGTTCAAGGATTTCACACACAGTTCTTCATCATTGCAACCTGCAGTCTGCATGTAGTCTCCCAGGTTAATTCAAGTGACCCATACTGCTCTTTTTTTGTTCTCTTTTATTGGGGCCTTTTCTCTACCAAATGCTCTACCAGGCAAGCAGTATTTTATTAAAACTTTTTTTTTTAATTGTATAATGACTTTACAACTGACTAGATGATGATGGCAGCACACAGATCCAGTCACATGACTGTCATATGCCTCCTACAAGTATAGCTTCTGCCACATTTAGGCATTAATCCATCTCGTGGTCAGGACTACTTGCTCAAATGGCAGTTTTGATCATGAGATAAACCATTCACAATCACGTGATAGCAACAGGTTCAATAGATTGTTGTGGACAAACCAGTTTTGTTTTAGGGAATTTCTACTTAATTATGCTTAATTTAATTTATTACCAATTAACACAAACCCCGATCACCTATTCAGGAGTTAAGAAGAAAGAGGACACAAACACTCACTGAAGTAAACAGCTTTCCTTCCATTTGCCCAGGCTCAGCTTCAGTCACACACCTATCCTCCCCCTTCCTTCTCTCAACTTTATTGTGTCCATCTTAGTTCCACCACTGAGGTGAGAAGCAGCACAGGAGATTGGGGTCATGCGTTCTAATTTTGGGGTTTGGTTTGGGTTTTGTTTGTTTGTTTGTTTTTCTCTGCTGTACTTAGCATTGTACTCATTTTCTCTCCTGATTTTTACTTCTTCAAGTTTTCATGTTGCTCTTTTTCTTAGTGTTCCTGCTCCAGCGCGGGTCAACCATGGGCTGCAGTCGCTCAGAAATGTTCCACTAGTACAAAACAGGTCTTTCACAGGCCACCAACCCCTCTAAGGTGTTCTCACACCAGTATGCATTACCCACAGGTCACAATCCCATTAGCCTTTGGCATGAAGGGCCTCTTTCCAGGAGTGTCTCTCCAAAAATCCCTCCAACAGCATCTCCAGCAGTATATGCCCAGAAGCATCTCTGGCCCAAAGCAGTTGTCACTTTCTCAAATATGTTTGAGAACATGCACTACATGCCCCCCTGACTGTTAGAACTTTTGGCATGTTAGAAAATGTTTATACCAGCCTTGGAGGAAGCTGTTTGTGAGTGTCATATGGTGGTGCATGGCCTCCTCCCACACAGGTCACTACTACAGCCCACAGCTAATTAACTTTTAGCTTTACCTGAGTCTAAACTTCACCTATCTTCCTAAGAGACTATACGACATAACTGAATTTCAGCATCACTCATGAAGTATTTTTCATTCACTCTACGGAATAAACTTTTCCTCAGCCTTTTACGGGAATACTACCTTTCTCAATTTTTTTCACCCACTCCCTCAAAAGGGTGGAAGTTGTGGAAGAAAATTCTTTCTCCAACCCTCACCTGGAGTCCGCATCTGGAGAATCCTTAAAACAACTGTGCAAAGGTAAAGGATGCTTATTAAGAATCAAGTTAAATAATATCCTGTAATTGTCAGTAACCACAGCTGGTAAGTTTCATACATGCATTTGTAATCCAAACAGATTTTTTTTTTGTGCAACTAACATTTTCACTACCTCTCAACAAAGGATGTTAAATCATCTGGTTTCATTATAATACTGCCTTGTGAAAGTTATTTTCCTGTGAGAAAGCTATCTCTGTCATTATAGCAAATGAAGGGGAAGTTTACTAACACTCTTAAATTAGTTCATGAAGCAGAAGTACTGCTATCTGCTACCTTTTCAGACTGAAAGCCACCATTATACTGAAAGGAGCCAGTAAGTAAAACAGCCAGGGTAGCCACAAACATCCATGTCTAGAGTTGTGTCATATTATTCTGTTTGTCAGCAAGAAACACTCTATGCCATGTTAAAGTTGATATTTTGCTCATCTTTTTCACAGGTTTTAATAATACTGGATTGATGGTTACAGTGACATAAGAAATACTAAAGATGCACAAATAAACCATTTTTCAAATGCTTTTTTTTTTTTTTCCTGTTTTAAGAACTACTTTAAGAATAAATGTAAGAACATAATGCAAGCCAGACATAATAACAAAGTAAGGTATGCCCATACCATCCTCCCATGGCAAGAGGAAGTACAAATATCTATTAAATTTAGGAAAATATATATATTCCTCTAAAAGGTGACATGGCCAACAGCCCAGCTGAACTGCCTCTGCATCAATAGACTATTTCATTTGGAAGGGACTTACAATGATCATCTATTCCAACTACCTGACCAATTCAGAGCTGAACAAGTTAAAGCGTAACATTAAGAGCATTGCCCAAACGCCTCCTGAACACTGACAGGCTTGGGGCACTGACCACGTCTCTAGGAAGACTGCTGTAAACCAGGATATAATGTGTCATGGTAACACATATGGAAAATAATACTAACAGTCTTATTCTGCTCTCTAATTACACTAAGGAGTAAGTGTGTGTCTATGTATTTTATTCTTACCGCAGATTAGAGCAACTTAATTGTTAAAGTCACATTCCTCTTTTATTGTTGTTCTCCTTTGTATTTCTTCCACAGTCCTTCCTCGTCCTAGTATGCTGACTTTCTTAAAAGTCCTCTTTAAAATCTCATTTGATCTCATAAACTAATTCATGTATTTGTATAGTAAGAGCAAGTAAAGGAAGGCAAGCATTAAAAACCCATAAATTTTGGGGTAGCAGAAAGGTCATTACTTTGCTTTTCAGGGAAAAAAGTCTGTACTGCTGTAGCCTCAGCCAAATAAAAATATATGCTGTTTCTTAGGTGATGTCATAGCAGGAAAACAAGCATGAGATAAACCTGAAAAAACCATAATTTTCAATCTTCTTCAACGTGGCTATTCCTAGCATGTTTCAATGTACTTGACCCTAATATTCTGAAAGTCTGGATATCCATTCAGTCTGATATTACAGATACTCTTTACCTATTGTATGAAATACAAGGAAATGTGGTCATCTCAGAAAAAGAAATGAAGGTACAGATGACATGCAGCTAAAAAGAAGTTTTTGAGAAAGTGTCATTACAAAAGCTATTAAATCTGAATCAAAAGCTACAAAACTTATTTGTTGCCTGCTCAAACCAGAATGTGAAACAATGCAAGCAATATTTATTTTTTTTCCCCTCTAGCCTCCCTTGTAGCTTTTGCCTATAGCTTTGGCAACCTCAGCTTCTCAAGCTGTATCACAGAGACATTCAATTTTTTATAGTAATTATTCTTCATCTTTTACTAAATGTTTCATACTGCTGTGAAACAAAATTGGAAGCAGCCCAGTGGAAAAGTGAACAGGGAAGAAGGTCAGCCTGGAACAGAGGGCGATAAATAAAATGACTGACTTAGCAGACCAGATTACTGTGCTCAATTTGAGAATGAATGTTACTCTCCAGAGTATTTAAAAGGCTAGCAAGCAGGCAGTTATTGGAAATTTGATCACATGCTCCAAGAGAAATAAAAATCTCAGAATGATAGAGCTCATTAAGTACCATTAACTCATCAACCAATATACATAAACATACATGTGGCATGTTTTCACTTTCATCTCAGGGAAATTTGGCTTTTAACAGAGATCAAGTGTGTGCCTCCTCCGGTCCACAGCAGTCTAACAATGTACATCCAACTCAATAAAGATGTGTATCTCCTTTTGCTTAAAACTGAATGCAGCAGTGACTGCACAAGTCCCCTCTCATTTCAGTCAAGCAAAACACTGGCTAGATTTAATAGAGATTTCTACCAGATAATTAGATTAAGTAGCTACAACCTGGCCAGCTGCTCACAAACAGGGAAGAGCTGTTTGTGCCTGTGGATGTCAGCTTGGACTGCAAGATGATGAAGTTGAGGACCTGGCAGAAGGTTGGAATTTAGGTGAGTAGGCTTTGTCAGATTCAGTAATTTGGTACATAGACTCTCCTAAGGAACAGGCATGGAGGTGAAGGATACTGTTGGGTTTTTCTTACGACATTTGAGAGCCTTGGAACAAATTACTCCATTAGTAAGACTGGGAATTTTGGCAGAAAGCCTGCAAGACTAGACCAGGAGATTTTCAAACAATTTAAACCCAGAAAGGGGCAATAGCGTAAGTGGTGGAAAAGACACGCAATAAATCAGAAGTACGACAGTATTGCTCAGCTACTTAGAAACAAAAATCAGGAAAGTCCAAGTCCAGCTGGAAGAAAAACTAGCATGGGACATTACGGAAAAGGAGTCTACAGATATGTTAATTATAAAGGGAAGTTAAAAATATACATGGGTATATTGATGCATTGTGACAGAGAGGAACTGGTGGACAACCTAATGACAAATGCTGCAGGAAATATTTAAAGATTAAATGCCTGTTTTGCTTTGCCTTTACAGTCCCCATTCATTATGTACACTTCTACAGCCTGAGGAGGAACATGACAACCAGCAGTTAGGGAGCAACAGAAGAGAACACTGAGAGAGGCTGGACATATTCAAGTCCATGGGGCCAGACAGGACTCACTGGAGACAACTGCCATTATGAAAACAGTCTGTCATCAGGAGAAGCCCTGATGTCTGGAAAAAGGTTAAGAATGCATCCTTGTTTAGAGAATTACTTTAAGACCCAAGAAGACTTCAAAATAGCTCTTCTATGATTCTATGATCACTGTGTGAGATTGGCACCAGTGTCTTCCACCAAAAGCGGACATGTTTACCTTGGTAAACAAAGTGGAACCCCCTTGCTGAGGCCCCACTCTTAGCACTGAATCGCAGAAGAATTTGATTAGATGTCGCCAAAGGCAATGTCTCTCCTACAAACAAAAACAGAAGATAAATTAAATATGCAGAACAGAAACAATAGTTACAACTCTTCAGTACATAAACAAATATAGTAATTAAAATATTTTTTTTGTATTTTCTTCTGCAGTTAAAGAAAACATAAATAACAGTTTCTAAAATTAAATTTGCCACTGGACATTTGAAAACTTGTCTGAATAAGACTTAATGATTCAACAACTTCTGACATTTACTGCTGCTGTTGGAACTAGAGCTCCAATAAACCTCTTGTCTGGGGAACCCTACCGCCATCTGGGGCCAAAGGCATTAGAACTTTTGGTTAACTTTTTTCTGTGCTGAGAGCTTTAGCTTGCCTTGTGAAACACATTGAACAATTTAAAGTATTTGAAAAATGCCATAGAAAAACTTCACGTGATGTTTACCATTTCAAGACTAAAACTGAAATGAGAGAGAGCAGATCTAGGACTCATTTTATATAGTTGGACCAATAAAACATATGGTCACATACTATATATTACATTACTAACTTTCTAATTAGACATTCAGAAAATGTAGATGTGTAATTCACAGAGTTTAGGGGCAGAGAAGATAACTGCACATTCCAATCTGCCCTCTTGCATGAAGATCTGGGAATTTCATTCAATTATTCCTGCACTCATACCAGTGATAGTTCATGCCTAAACCACGTTCCAAAAGAATGTCTTGATTCAAAGATTTAGAAGGGTCTTCCATTTCCCTTGGCATTCTGTTCCAATGACTTTATTATTATATTTCCAAATGAAATTCATAACATTCTCTTAATTCACTTTTTCCACACTAGCTGTGTAAGAAATGCATAATTCTTTTCTTTATTACTTACCTGAGTGAGATCCAGACAGTGAACTAAGAAGTCTAGCCTGAGAGTTTTCTCCATCAAATAATTCTGCCACATCATTCAAAGCTGTCTGAAAATAGGCAAATTGTCCAAACACAACTGCAAAAAGAGAGAAGATAAAACAAGAAACTAGTCTTTAAAAACAAATTTAATTATATATTTTTGTTTGCCTTAGTTGCCAGTGGATTCCTGCATGAATCCTTTCCATGTTAATTTATTGTCTACCATAATAAAACAGCTACATTAAACATAAGTAATAAGTAATAACTGTTTCCTTATTTTAATTAAAAAGAAAATGATGATTAAACCACTCTTTCCCCAGAAGTGTGCTTTCCAGTCTTCTTCCTTATTGCATGGGTACCTATGAGGATAAGAAAATGAAGTATATAAAAGGGAAAGTTTTAACCCAAATTACATTACCAACCTTAGCAACTATTAAAGAGTACCTATTGTCACAAATGATTAGTTGCTTATCCAGCTTTAATTTGAGAAAGTTTTAAACTTATTGATTTGGAAATTTTTGTGACTTTGTTTTGGTATTTATTTTATGAGAAAGAATATAAACACTTACCAAATATTAAAGGTATCAATGTGTTCACATTTTTAATATACGGTTATGTGCAATTTTCACCTTAGCTGTAAGTGGATTAACAAAATCATTTAATTGTACAATGTCTCACTAGTAAATATCAAATGGTTCACTGAATTCAAATATCAGATAGCAATAGAAGCATGAAGTAATAAACCAGTAAAATCAAGTCAATAGAAATATTATGCACTCTATCCAGCCATATTTTATTGTCTAGGAAGAAATTTGTTTTAAAATTACACCTATTCCAGATTCTGTATGCAAACCACAAGCCTTCAATGCAGCACTATTTCTGCACAGACTGTATTTTCCAACTTTTTGTCAAGTTCTTTTTTTTTTCCTTTTCTTTTCTTTGTTTAAACCAATTGCATAATCCAACGTACTGATTTTTAAAAGCAGAGCTAACTTTGAAATTACATTAGGTTGCTCAAGTCTTTTTCTGAGCAAATTTTGAAAACCAGCAAAAATTCTTCTTCAAGCTACTTGTTCTTAATCACCATCATGGTGAAGGATGTTTTCCTTATGTCCAGTTGGAATTTATTGTGCTACAACTTGTGACTACTGCCGCTTGTTCTCTTACTGCATACTTCCCGAAGGAAAGGTCCTCCTTCACTTACCCTCTCCAGGTTGGACTTCTTTCAACTTTTCAGCCTAGTAATCATCTTGCTAGCTCTCTGTTGGGCTTGTTCTATTTTAGCAATCTGTGCCTTGTAAATTTGAAGCACAAAACTATAGACGTAATTAGTAGATACTACTTAATGAAGGCTATGAAGAGGGGAAAAGCACCTTCTCTCAACCTGAGCACTACTAATGCTTGTTAATGCAGCCCAGTGTGCAGGTAGTCTTCATTGCTGCAGGGGCACCCTTTGTGCAAACTATTATCAACTAGAAGTAAAGTTATTGTAATGTTCTTGATCCCCAAACCTCAGTGAAAATAATGCTGAGTCCTTACACATTTCATTGCACAGAGAGAATACCAAACATACTAAATTGTTTTGCATTCAGTATTCTGGCAAATAAGTAGAATAGATCTTACTGCTATTTGTCTACGTGAATTAGAGTTTGTCCAAGTATTTTGACCATTGAAGTAATTGGCTTTGTGATATTTCACAAACGTTTCTGGAACTTTTATGTAAAACTGCTTGTTAAATATGATGTAAATAAAGTTAAAATATAAGAGAACTCTCGATGCTTGCTCTTTTACAACTGATTTTACTTTGTAGAAAGGTTCATGAATGATTATTCTATGATGATGAATGATGTAATCAATGGAAGTATTCAGGATATGCTTGGGTAGCAGACACAGATAGATTAGCTGAAGTCTACTGATTACTCTAGGGAGAAGTAAAAGGTCAAAACCCTAGAATCAATTTCTGTGTCAAGAATTCATTTACTTTTTATAAGCAATTTGTAATAAATTAAAAATCTAACGTCACTGTTACACACGAAGGACATTTGAACAGTAGAACAATGATTAATGATTGCTAAATCAGTAGAAGAAATTCTTACCAAATTCTTTAGGTACAGTTATCGAATAATGGCAAGTCTGTCCAGCAGTGTAGTTATGAGGATAACTTGGTGATAAAACCACTCCTTCTGATCCAGTATATTGCCCACCACATGGTGCTGGAAACAAACCAGAAATGTGTTGTATTAATTACAGTTGTTTGCATTGGTGTAGCCTGAAAATGAAAACCTACAGGTTACAAAGTGACAGTTTAGTGCTTTTGCTTTTGTTTGGTTTTCCTATAATGATGTATCAAATGGCTCTTTCTCAGGATATGTTTTTTATTAAAATTTAAAAAAAAATAAGAAGACATGAGAGTCTTACTTGACTACAAGTATTCATACAGGACTGGAAGTATAAATTTCTCAGCTGAAAAAAGCTCTAAACACAGAATTTAGGTTTGGTTTGGTTTTTGGTTTTTTGTTTGTTGTTTTTTTTTTTTAATAAATTACTACATTTATCTATATATCCTTGGGAAAAAAAAAAAAAAAACAAAACAAAAAACAAACCTCAGGAAAAGGAAAAGGTACTGCATAAATAAACAGGACAACACAGTTATCTTGGGTCTCAGGAATACATAGCTATGCTAACAGTACCCTACACAGAATGCCATGGATTCTGCTTTGTGAATGTATACTTGCATTTCCTTGCTTTTCATAACTTTCTAGGTGATTATCAAAAGAGCATATAGATTATACATATAAAAAAATCTTTGGATTTGTATATAAAACCAAACTCTTTACAACTACAGAAGCCAGAAGCAATATTTAAGAACAATGGAACCTCAGCCTTCAAGACTAGTCAGGCATTAGGTAAGTAGCAGTTCTGCCTGTATCAGGAGAAAAAAGTGAGCAATGCATATGTTCTTTCCATGTATCAGTAATGAACGTGGCCCGCTAAGGGACTGCCAGATTTACCAACTGTAAGTGAAAGCATGACATCACAGGAAGTCTGTGTCTCAAGGATTTCTCAGGAAAAGCCAAAGCAGGGAGTGGATGAAAGTGATGTGCTTTTTAAGAAACAGCTAAAATAAGGAGTGGCTATTTTCAAGTTAAAATATCTCCTTTGTTGGACAAATATAAGAAAAGAAGAAAATTAGCTAATACCTATTTTCTATATATTGAAAAAAAGTATTGCTGTAACTTTTCTCAACTTTTGAGAACCAACGGAAAGGTTTATTTCCTATCAAAATCTTCAAAAATGTCTTATAATAATTACATTAGCTATATGCAATCCAGTGCTCTTTTTTTTGTCAAATTATTTCATCAAACACTACTAAAAACTATAGATTTTACAAGAATAAAAGATAGTTGTACAATGACATTTTACCCAAGAAGCCAATAACAAAATTATTTAAAAAAACCTGAGACAAATAGAAAAAATATATATTAAAAAAAAAAAAAAAGAATAGTCACATTATTTTTGTTTTTAAGCAAGGAAAAGATTATTGCATAATCTAAACAGTTCTAACAACTGCCTGGAAACCAGCTCTGAGAAGGACCTGGAGTCCAGGTCAACAACAAGCTTATTGGTCTGGGGCTATCAAAGGACCCTGCTACCAGCTCCTGGCTCTGCTCACTGGGCTCGTGTGCTGTGGGACTGGGAGTAATGAGCGAAGTTAAGCCTGTGCTTTGTTCATCCTTGGCTCCTGGCTCATCTGCCCTTGTGGGGCAGACCTGCTCTTTCTGCTCTCTGACAGCAACTGGGCTTGAAAATGACGTTTGAAATACCTCTAAAGTTTAACTACCTTATACAGATAGCAATTAATACTACAAATCTGTGTCTTCTCTTAGCTGCTTGTATGAATTACTCAAAATACAATCTAATGACAGAAGATGAGTTTAATCTATCCATAGGCTGAATAGGATTAGGTGGTTGAGGTGAAACTCAAATATCATATGGAACCATGAATGCCGTGAATTTCAAATCTATATTTCTTCTGTTCTTGCTTTGAGGATACCAGAAATGAAGCCACAAAGTCTGTCTCCTAGACTTTGTGGTGAATTGAGGTGGAATTCTAAAGTCATGAACATTTCACTTGAATATATCACTTGTGTTAAATTTATAACAAATACAAAAGTTACAGAGTTGTAAAAACGTTCCCTTCTAAAATGTATTTTACTACTTTCAGGCATATCTTTGATAACATCTATGATAACATCTTTGCAGTATATCCACTCTGTAAGGAAAGCCTGTGAGTGCTTAGGGCAATAAAGGTGCAAGAAAAGTTCTTGCACAGATTAAGGCTGTAAAATTTACGAGTATCGTGCTGTGGCAGTCAAATATATCCTAAACATACCTCTCAAAGTAACATTTGTTTTAGTGAGCAAAGCTGACTTTTTCAGAGGATGTAAATTAATAATGAAAATAATATGCCTGAAACGTTCCATTAGTATTTCAGAATATACCTACTGGTGGTTGCTCGCTGTTACCCAGCTAAAACTGAAATGTTTCCATCATGTCTGACTCTAAAATGCTAGCTTAAAAAAAAAAAAAAACAACAAAAAAAACCCCACAATAAAAACTACATCACAAAGAAACAATGTTGAATTAATTCACTTAATTAGGGTAATTGACTGACAGAACTAAGTGCATCACTTTCAGACATATGTAGTGTTTACATATACAGTAATCATTTTAGGTTCTTGCCTATTTTTTATGCTTCAAAATTTGTAATGTTTATTCATACAATATTTTAAAAGATTTCAAAATGAGGCAATTAGCTACCAGTATAAATGAAGAAATATAAACTCAGAACACTCTGTTAAAATTGCATCATGAGCATTTTTGTTTGGTATTTTGCATTGTGATTGAGTTAAGCTGTATATTACAACAAAGGTGAACTTGAGTGTATTTTGGTTTTGGCCTCCTATATGAATCCTACTTTGAAAATTATGTATAAATATGTTTTATATGTATTTCATATCTATATTTAAGCAAAAATTCTTTTGTTTAGACTTTTCACTCACATCACTGTTCTTTTACTTTAAATTATTAGTGTCTCAATTTTACTCAAAACTGTGTCCTGTGACAAAAAGAATGTTTTACTTCCTCTGGATCTTTGGCACAGCCCTCATTACAGTACTATTGTAAGCTAAAATTTACAAGGATCCAAAAAGCTTGTGCATACTCAGTAACCTGTGGCTCCATTATAACCCACAACTTGAGACTTTTGTCCTTCTCATAATTCAAGACTATTTTATTAATGAGATAAATATTTCTTTATCTAGGTTTATTCCATACTAGAGACACAAGTGTAGCAGTAGTCATGTACTGTGTCATATAAATGACTGAAGTCATAAGAGTGTGTGGCTTAAAATGGAACACATAGTAAACCCCACTAAGTAAATAGACTTAAAGTACTTTCACAAGCATTTATTCCAGTGTCAAGATACCCAATCTTTCTACTTCTTTAGATGCCTAGTATTATTTAGAATATATATCACAGCATCTCAATATTGTATTAATTGTCATCTTGGAGTATGAATTATAATTACTGAGACAGAAAATTAGAATTACATCTCAGGGTTACGGCTAACTAATTTATGCTCCATCGCTTGTTTCAGCATTTGTGTTGTGTAAATATAGAACGATCTTAACAAATCAAAAGAAAGTTACATATATTAGTTATTGTCAATAAAGTACTAAATGATTTATGTTGAAAAATTATCTCCTGCAAAATTTTAGATTTTTTATTATCTGTTGATGATCCTCAAAATGAACTCAGTGTCAGATACTGATGTCTATTTTGTTAAAATACAGCTGTAATATATATATCTGTCAGCCTATTCTAGACCTTTATTTCTGGTGTAGAAAATAGAGGATTAAAAAGAACATTTCCCATAATTCTTTATTTCATATTTTATAAAGTGTTATAATAAAAGATCCCATTTTAATAGCAAATTATTTCTTAAGAGGACATTTGTTCTCCTTTAAAAAATTAAGAAAATAAATGATTTTTAAATTTAAATTTGAATTTCTGTAAAGACAAATATAAGATGAGAAGTATCTCAGTTTACAAGGTGAACCACAGATTCTATTTTTTTTTCTATTAAAGTTAAATTATTGCCATGTCCCAGCAAAAGCTGCATTCTGCATTCATTATAAGTAAAACAATCATCCTGCTGTTCCATGTGCTCTAAATATTCACCATATGGGGAGAAAAACACTTGCTATTTTTATTTAAAAACTTTAAAAAAACAGGGTTACTGAATCAACAACCCCTAAGAGAAAAATACCCATCCTAATTTCTCTTTTTTGTTGATTGTGGTCAACAAGCTGAACATGATCAAGCAACGCGCCTTTACAGCAAATGTGGCCATCAGCATCTTAGGATAAGCGTTAGGAAGATTATTTCCCAAAACAGCCAGGAGGTGATCCTTCCCCTCTACTCAGCACTGGTGAGACTATATCTGGAGTACTGTGTTCAGTTCTGGGCTCCCCAGTACGAGAAATACATGGATTTAGTGGAGTTAGACCAGTGAAGGGCCACAAAGGTAATTAATAGTCTTTCACATGCTGAGAGCTAGAACTGTTTAGCCTAAGAAATAGAAGGCTCGGGGGATTTTATCAGTGTATATAAATACTTGATGGGAGGAAATGAAGAAGAGGGAGGAGCCAGGCTCTTAGTAGTGTCCACTCACAGAACAAAAGACAGTTAAGACAAATTAAAACTCATGATGTTCCATCCTAAAACAAGAAAACACTTTTCTATTGTACAGATAGTCAACACAAGCAAAGGTTGTCCCGAAAGGTTGTGGAGTCCCCATCCCTGGAGATACTTGAAAACCAACTGGACACAATCCTGGGCAATCTATTCTAGGTGACCCTGCTTGAGCAGGGTTGGAGTAGGTGTTCTTCAGAGGTCCCTTCCAATTTCAGAAATATGTACAGGGGTCCATCCAGGAGATAAGCTAATTACAGTGTAGGTTTGCGGACCATTCAGGAGGCAGTTAGAAACAGAACTTTAAACCAGTACATACAACATAATTCAGGCAGGTAGTGAAGGCCCAGAGAGAACAGCCTCTGTCCCATGCTTACTCCTGCACTGTGCCTAAAGAATTTTAAAGAGTGCTATACTGTCTGGACAAAAATGCTTGGAAATAGTCTAACAACTTGAGTCTACCCAACAACCCATATCCAGTCTCCAGTCCTTGCTCTGAGCACAACTGAAACACCATATGCACAGTTTAAGTTGCTACTTCTAAAAGGCAGCTCTGAATTACCACCACTAAGAAGGTAATACCTGAAAACATCTTGAGACTATGTGGCAGTACAGATCAATCCCTTTTATTATAAATTAGTCATATATTGAAGCTCCATTTTGTTTAAAGGACCGCCCCTGCTTGTAATCAAAGAAACAATAAATTGGCAACTGTTATTCAAAAACAATAAATAGAAAAAAAATGGTAGGTCAGTAATACTTCATAATTATTATTTGCTCTATTTTATATGGGTTCTCATAAAGATCAAAAAGCCTTCCACTAAAATTGATGTAAAGGGGAAACCATGGAAACTTATGTCAAATTATAATTATTATTATGAACATAATAATATGTGTTGATTTCAAAATCTATTTTGAAATAGTTAAAACAATACATTACTGAATGAGCTATAGTCCAAAACTCTTAATTTTTATTTTTTAGCTTCAGATGCTTTTTAATGCAAGCTATATGCATAGAGATAGTATACACATCCTCAGAACTCAGAAACTCTGGATTCACTGGAAGGACAAGGAAAATGCTAAGAAAACAGTACATACCATTACAAGATGGCAAAGCTCGGTTCCATGCTGGCTTTCCATCTGCACCAATTACACATGTTATAGTTGAAGGATCAACAATCTTATATCCAGAATCACACTGGTACGTAATGGTTGAACCAAGCTTAAAGTCTGTTCCAATTCTTGTCCCATTCATGATGTTTCCAGGATCAAAACAAGCTTCCCGTGGCTTTTCTGTTAAAATGAATTAAAGTAAATCTACATACACTTTCAATTAAAATAAAAGCGCGCAAAATTGAACAATTATCAGTGGCTTTTTCCCAGTCAGTTTACATTTTTTCAAGAGCTTATTAAAATATTTTTCTTGTTTCTGTATGCTTACTACAAGGTCATGGAAATTTCCATTAGATTGGTTATCTGGCCAAGGAAATTATACTGAAAGGATCTAACCAAGAGCATTTTCTTCCTACCTTTTGTTAGTAGAACTCTCCAAAAGCTGAATTACTCCAATGAAGCTTAGTAGTGTAACAGAAGAACTAGGATTTCTAGAATTCACCACTTAAGACTATTTATGTTTTTTAACCAAGTATCATGATCAGTACTCAATAACTTCTGGCTGGAAATTTGCCATGCTATGGAATAGTTTAAACATTGAAAATTTATTGTCCCTTTATTGTTTACAGCATGCCTCCTTTCCTTATGTTAGTAAAGTACATATTTTAATGAAATACTGAAGGAATATTATCAGAGAGCAAAATTAGGTGTCTATAATCACAAATGGAAACATTGCCAAGGCGATCAGCTCTGCTGCAGGCACTTTGTGCAGCAGAGTGGAGGATTGTGGTGAATGTGGAGGGTTTCCTGAGCCAGGCAAACCCAGGGGACCAGAGAGACCCACCAGGAGCTGTCAGCTTGCACAAATGAGGGTGGTTGACAAGGCAGGCATGGTGCTAAGGGTAACAGTGGCCATCTGCCACCCCAAAAAAGGCAGTCCTAGAGAGCATGAGTGACCAGGAGTGCTGGAACAGGAGAGGCACACCCAGCATGGCGTGTCAACCAGGACCTGGCAGGGCAGTTTGCACAGCAGCTCACACAGGAGGCTGCTCTTTGAAAGAGAGGCATTCCACAAGACGAGTAGGACTTCAAGTCAACATAACCCAGCAACCAGGTCTGCACAGGTCAAGGACACTCATCCTATCTGACCCTCAAGGTAGATTGGGGCACTCATCTGAGAGCAAAGGCTGCAGCTCTGACTGGGTGGTCTGTGCCATTTACCCCAGTGGTGATAGCACTACAGGCTGAGCAGAGAATGGATTGAGAGTAGCCCCCAGGAGAAGGACTTGGGGATGTTGGTTGATGAGAAGCTCCATGCGAGCCGGCAGTGTACAAACAGAGTCCAGAAAGCCAATCGTATCCTGGGCTGCATCACAAGGAGTGTGACCAGTAGGGCAAGGGAGTGGATTCTTCCCCTCTACTCTAGTCTTGTGAGACTTCACCTTAGAGCAGCCTCTCAGTACCTAAAGGGGGTCTACAAGAAATCTGGAGAGTGACTTCTTACAAGGGCAGGTAGGGATAGGACAAGGCGGAATGGCTTGAGATTTAGATCAGATATAAAGAAAAAATTCTTTACTGTGAAGGTGGTGAGACACTGGAACAGGTTTCCAAGGGAATTTGTGGCTACCCCATCCCTGGCAGTGTTCAAGGCCAGGTTCAACAGGTCATTGAGCAGCCTGGTCTAGTGGAAAGTGTCCCGGCCCATGGCAGGGTGTTGGAACTACATGATCCTTAATGTCTTTTCCAACCCTAACCATTCTATGATTCTATACATTTTATAGAAATATTCAATAATGTACTTACTGTACTGCCCTCATTGTACTTAATGTACTATTGAAAATAACTTCTAAAAATACAGTGCTCTGCACATATACTTTTTTTATTATTTCTTTTAACTTCCAGTTGCATAGAGGCACACGTATGAGATATACATCAATGTGGTTGGTTTCCATTATCAAGAATAAGAAGCTGAGGCAGCACCTCTGCTGATGAAAAACAGCTTGATAAATCTTAGCAGAGATGAAAATTAAGCTAGAGACAGCATCTGTGACCAGAAAATGAACCAGCATTTGAAATGTTTACCTTTAATAAACAGTCAGTATAACCCATTTTCTGGCTAGTAATAGATTCCCCCCAGAAAATGCAATTATTGTCCTGCAGTAGCTATTAAAAAATGGATATGTAGATTCAACAATAAAGTGGAAAGCAAAATGTAGTGTTATGTATCAGCAAGGAAGCTGCAGCAGTCATGTATTCTAATTGGGTAAGACAATTACATTATTCTACAACTCTTTTCCAAATGCTACTTTTGATGTGCATCTTCTATCTCTACTTTTTTTTCTGGAAGATGAAAATGTACATAAAGTGAGATGAAAGAGTTCTCATGAAAGAGAAATTCTGTGTTCTTCCACACATTTACAGAAAACACTTTTTAAAACCTGTATCAATGCAAAGAGGTATTTGGCAGTTCAGTATGAGCTCATCTAGAAGTGAACAGATTTGAGTCTCAGTACATACTAAATAACAATTCCTTCCCTTTATGCTTCCATTGATTATGGTGCAAACAGTACCTTTATAGTCAATGGCAAATCCTGACATTCCAACAGAAGCATCACTGCGAAAAGCCAGAAACAGGCTGCTACCACTGCTCTCTATTCTTTCAGGAGCCTGTGAGCCTTGAAAACTACCAATTAGAGGACTGTTTGAATCTTCCCCTTCATAAATATGTAGAAAATCGTAACTCGGTTCCATATTGAAACTGAAAATAAATGAAAAAGAGAATTAAGTCTTCATTTCTTTTTCATGAGTTAAACACTACTGTGACTGCGGCTGCCAATCTTCCGCCTAACATATTTTCTTCTCCAGAAATAAAAGTCTTTTAAAATATGATCCACAGTGAAAGTTTACTAACTTTCAATTGATTTGAAAACCTTCACTTTTCCAAAAGATCTACTATCCAGCCATCTTTCAGGCTCTGTCTACAGTCCATGAAAAAGAAGCATATACTCCCAACGATCTTAACACCTTTCTCAAGATGAAATTAATCACCTGCAGCAGAAAGGCCACCTTTTACCCGTGATCACAGGAATGATCCAGACAAATAGCTTAAATTAAAAGTCTAGCTTTTACTTGGCTTAACTGGATGATATTAAGTCCACCCATCACAAATACAGATTTACCATTTTAGATGTAAGATGCTTTTTCATATGGAAAGACCACCATCCTGGAACTTGCTTCTATTCATACCCAAATTATATCAGAGAATAATGATAAATTAAAGTGCAACATTATTATTCTTCCTACTAAACCACCTACGCTATGCCGTATTTTATGACATTTATATCTTTATAAAAAGCAATAATGAAGATCAACGTAATGCCGTTCAGAGGAATCTGAGATGAGTTCTGAGACAATATAAACACACCAGCATTTTTATGAGAAACTTATGCAGAGCTAGATAGAAGGATACACTAGGACAACTAAAGGCAATACAAGTAAATCTACATTAAAAAAAAAAAAAAAAGCAGCCAGATTCAGTCAAGTGGCAGGATTTTTTTCATTCTATTTGTCTTTGTAAACCAAAATAAATATTTGGCTTTTTTGCAAGTGTGGTGTTCAGCTGTTTTCCTTTCTATCATATCAGTTAGTACTGTTAAACACAAACTTTTCCAAGTCATGTAATGTCAAATGAAAATAGTTTCATATAATGAATATTTCGTGCCCTATTTTCAAGAGGTAAGAGATGCCAGAAAAATGTTTTGAAACTTTTGCTAAGACAGAGAATTTTTACTTGAGAGTTAGAAAAGTTGAAAGAAATAGCAGTCTAAAGACCAAACCAATGAAAAGCAAATTGCACAGGGCACTGGTTTTCAATCTTCCTGTAGCCAACACAAATTTAACAAAATATATTGCATTTCTCTATTCTCAGCCCACAGCTTTATCCTATGCAGGCACTGCTGCCTTCTCAAAGCCCTTTTCTTCCCTGAGAATAGTACAGGTCTTACCTGTACCACACTGCCTAAGAATGAGAACTGCTAGATAAAATGAACAGAAAATTGCATGTTATGAAAGTAGATTTTGTAGATGTCAAAGAAACATTATACCTCTTGATTCTATACCAAAGCTCTTGGGAGTATGTGGGGAGGTCCCTGCTGATTAGAAGCTAGCCAATGTTATGGCAATTTATATGAAGGGTGTGAGGGAAGACCCAAGGAACTACAGACCTTTTTCTGTTGTTTTTGTTTTTTTTTTTTTGTTCATTGTTTTTCTTTTTTTTTTTTTTTTTAAAGGCTGTTGTTGTACTGAGGAACCTATAAACCAAGATGAATGGAGTTTGGAGCTTTTAAATCAAGTGATGGCACATGTATGTGATCTTTATAATACAATCTTAGTGAATCATGTCACATTGAAAATATTCCTGGAAAAATTATAGAGAAGATTATACTGGGTACAATTGAAAGCCATTTAAAGAATAATGCGATCATCAGGCACAGTCAACATGGGATCACTAAGGCAAAATCTTTAACTAATTTGATATCCTTCTACAATAAGTTCACCTACCTAGTGGATGAAGGGAAGGTGGTGAATGCAGTTTTCCTGGATTTTAGTAAGGCTTTCAATACTATCCCTCACTACATACTTCTGGATAAGCTGTGAGATGAGCAGGTTCACAGTGCAGTGGGTGAAAAACTGGCTGAAGCGCAAACCTCAAAGGGTTGTAGTGAGTGGGGCTACATCTACCTGGTGATCGGTTACCAGCTGTGTTCCTTGGGGTTCAATTCTAGGGCCAGTTTTGTTCAATGTATTTATTCACACTCAGGATGCAGAAGTTGAAGGCACCATTACCAAGTTTCCTGTTAATACCAAACAGGGAAGTGCCTTTGACTCTGTTGATGGAAAGATGCCCTGCAGTGGGACCTAGATGGGATGAAATTTAAGTCTAAATGGCAGATTCTGCTCCTGGTACAGAGTAATCAGGGGCAGAAGCAGAAACCGGGAAAGGAGAGGCTAGAGAGAAGCTCTATAGAAAGGGATATAAGGTGCTGGTCAAGAGCAGGCCCAATACAAGTCAGCAGTGAGCCCTGGCAGCCAGGAGGACAAACTGCATTCTGAAGTGCATTAAACACAGCATCATTGCTATCTACAGCTTCCTGAGGAGGGGAAGTGGAGAGGGAGGTCCTTAGCTCTTCTCACTAGTATTTCATGGTAGGATACATGGGAATGGTTCAAAGCTGCAACAAGGGAGGTTTAGACTGGACATTAGGAAGCATTTCTTTACTGAGAGGGTGGTCAAACACTGAAAGAGGCTTCCTAGAGAGGCTATTGATGTCACAAGCCTGTCAGTGTTTAAGAGGCACTCAGGGAATGCCCTTAATTAACATGCTTTAACTTTTGGTTAGCCCTGAATTGGTCAGGCAGCTGGACTACATGATTGTTGTGGGTCCTTTCCAACTGAAATACTCTGTTCTATTCTACTCTATTCTATCCTAAAAATCCTGGAAGTCAGAAAGGATTGCAAAGATAGAGTCAGGTCAGCACTGACATTTCATGTAAATCAGAGGAGGTTTGTGATAATGCATTAATACATTTGTAAAGCAATCTCATTTCTCTATTACAAAGTCGCCAGCACGTATTTGCACACTTTTCCATTAAATATAAATCCATGTAACTCTTATGTACATTTATACTAAAAATACCACATTTATTAAAAAAAAAAAAAAAAAAAAAAAAGTTTTCCATTTTGCTGTTTTATACCCGTAAGAATAGAGGTAACAGTTTTGGTTTTACCCTCCTTCTTAATTTGCATTCCAATTTCCCATTTTTTTTTCCCCCCCAGTTTTCTACAAGTATTTACGAGATTAACAACCCCATAATCTACATCTTAAAAGGCCCTGTATCTCCATCGGCCTGAAGATGGATGAGTTTCCAAGAATATTCTCCAACATCATATAGTTGTAAAAGGTAGAGCCAGAAACTTGGGAAGCTATAGCATAACCTTTTCTTTCAGATTTCTAAGGAAGATATCTTTCTGCAGAATTTAAGAACTTCAAGCACAGAAATCAAATTTAGGAAAAATTTTGGCAGTCCAGTGTGTATTACTGGACTGCAATTATCTATAACATGACTGGAAGTATAGTATAAGCTGCAAATTCCATTACAGTGCTCATATTTGTATTCCTTAAAATAGAATTCACAAACAAACCTGAATTCTGAGTAACTATAAATTTCTTTTTTCTAAATTGAAATGGAGCCTTTGAGCTGATTATGTGGGCAGTCCACAGAAATATGCTGCTCACCATACCTATCATGTGATATCGTTGAGAGTGCAATGAATGGTAAACTATTCTCATCTCTTAACACTATTTGATCACATACCTGAGGAACAGAATTATCATATTCCTGTTTACATAATTCCAAGTACCTTAGGCTTCAATTCTTTAATTTCTTGTGTATCAGTATTTTATTAGAAAACACATTTCAATCAGTCAACAAAAGAAACTGTTGGATTTTCAATTTTTTGTTTGTTTGTTTGTTTTTTGCTGGTGGTTTTTTTTTGGTGTAAATATTACACAACAAAATTCTAAACATGCTATCATGTCTTCCTAAAAGAATCAGAATTGTATCACCATCCCACTGAACTCAACAGCAATGCTGCTATTAGCTGAAAAATCACACTTAGGACAGAGAATCTAAAAAAGAAAAAAATTTGCATTTGTATCCACAGATACAGCAAGCAAGATGATTATTTAGGCCTGATTCAAATAGAAATGATAAACTGAACACAAGGATACAACTATATCCCTGAGCTTAAATATAAGTAAAAAACTGTTTGCAAGAAATGTAGTTTGATGATGGAACATATTGAGTAATTTAACTTTTTTTATTATTATTATGAAAACATTATCTAGATGTCTTCTACCTCATAAGCAGGCCAATTTTTTTTTTCCCTTACATATGCATTCCAAGCAAAGTATTTTAGTCTGTATTTGTAAAAGACTTTAAGAACTGGGTTACAGACAGAGTTTCCACTACAGTTCAAGTCTCTACTACAAGGTACAACAACGTAAATCAAGCATTTCTAAAGCTGACAGTTTTTCAAAGATATTTCACAGGTCACAGCATTTTTTGTTGCTCAGGAAGGTATCTGATATCAAAAGTGCCATATAACTACATAGTTTTCTTTTATGCTATTTTTAAGCAATGATATAGCACGCATCTCATGTACATTCCAGGACTTAGCCAGAGAATATAATTAGAAACTTTAAGAAGTGATAAATGATGCCATTTTTAGACACGACATTTAAAATCTTT
>JANHGB010071348.1:0-29490 GCA_026283785.1 Coracopsis vasa
TATTTCTAAGCTTCTAAGCCGAATGCCAGGCATTTTTATTGGGCCTGAATTTTGCTGTGATGTTCTGTAGTTCAAAGGTTCTCTGCACTATTTTGGGGGCTATGTTTGTAATGTTTTCAACTGCTACAGGAAAAACAAAACCCTGAACTCGTGTCCTAACAGAAAAGAAGGAAAAAATGATTTTCAGTTTCCTCTTTTAGAAAGTAACTACGCCCACTTCTGGCTTTGCTTTGGGATAATAAACAATTAAACGGAAGCATTTTAAAATCCAGTGTTCGTCTGTAACTTTTAAGTAGCTTCCTTTTGTTCTTTTAAGGAAATTGAGAGCACTCCACATATTCAAGAAGGTATGCTTGTATGTAAGTTTGCCAAATTGTGGCCTCTGTTAGGAACACAAAGCGTATGGCTGTCACAAAAAGGTGGTAGTGAGAGGGAGGAATGCGTAAAACACTGAATGGCACAGTGAGTCAATCCTAGGTGAAGGAAGGACAAAAGGAAGAAACAATAGAAGGTGTAAATTGGTAGTAAAACACAGTCCAAGAGAGGTGAGCTCTGCGTAAGGGTTTGAAGAGGGAGCCTAAAGAAAAAGCATATAAGGCCTGTTGAAGGGAACAGCTATATCGGGGTGAAAAGAGAAGAAGCTAGTTAATGGGCAGAATGTAAGATGCTACACTGCAGGAGCTAAACCTGCATACCTGGGTAATGGTAGTTTACTTAAATTATGCCTTGCTGCTTTTTCTGGTTGCTGAAGACCCATGACACAAAATAATTACAGTATTGGAAACATTTCAATGACTCTGGTCAAGCTGAATATTTAAAATAATTAAAAGGGGAAAAAAAGAGGGGAAAAAAAGGTCTAATCCTGTAGACTCTTGCTCAGACAAGGGTTTCCATGCAGCCATCCGCTTACAGAAAGGAAACATGAAAGGGTGTGAAGACCTTGCCAAAAAAAACCCAAAGGAAAATAAAAAAAAAAAGGCACTTGGAATCCTACCATACTCATCCATTAGAATTGGTAGGATTTTTTTCTAATTTTCCCTAGGAATGTAGTAGAAGAAGCTAACATGAAGATGACATCAGTTGGTAATAAGATTCATCCAGTTTATCTTATGCTATCCTGTAAAATATAGTTACAGTTGGGAATGCTTTGAAGGCAGTGTTCTGATGCTGCTTATGCTCTGGCAAAACTGCTTTATTTTTGAAATACATTTTTGTGTGTTCTATTAATAGGGTCGGGTGGGTTCAGAAAACGAAAGCATGACAATTTTCCACGCGGTCAAAAAAGAGAGGAAAAAGAGAATGTTACTCCATCTTCAGCTTTGATGACATCTTTCAAATGTAAGTAAGCATTTAGAAAGCCACGTTATAAAAATGTGGTGTAGAAATTGCTAGGAAATAACTGGTATTTAGTGATGGAATAAACCAGCTTCTCTGGGGAGAAGCTTGAAACTGGTTGGACTCATGCTTCACACATTTAGAGCTTGGCTTTTTGCTTCTTGTGCAGTAAAGTCCTGAGAGTGGGGTTTCACAGAGCTCCACCTGACTCATGGTTTGCTTCCTTTTTCATCCTACCTGCTGTTCCCTCACCCCACTTGTGCTGAACGTGGTGCTAAGCAAACTGAGTAAGTGTTAAGCCAGACAACAGGTGACAGGGTCCTTTGGTGGCAGAAAACTAAGATCTGCAGAAGTGTAATGAAAAATCTGAGCCATGGGGACAAGAGGAGGAAATGGCTCCCATTGGGGACACTGAGAAGGGTCTTAGCTGTTGACCTTGACTCTGGTGCATAGATGACTTAAGCTACTTTAATGTAGGTCTGGACGCATTGATTTGTGAGTTGGTAGCTGTTCATACATGCACTTTTTAAAAATAAGAGTTCAGCTAACTAATGCAGACCTATATGTAGACACTTAGTTCAAATTGTGTGCGTTTATAAATCAGCTTGTATTTAGGTTTCTTTAAATAAGCAAGTGTAAACTTCCCTCCAACCAAACTGTTTTTATAGGGTTTTGCACAAAACCAGATTTAAACTCCAGTAAATTTAGTTGAAATTTCTCATTAGACAAGCCATAAGCAGGCAAAACTTCAGAAATAAGGAGTCTTGTCAGCAGAAAGAAGGGAACAGATTAATTATTGGTGTAAAATTTTCCCCATTCTGACTATTTTTTGTGAAGCTAAGGAGAGTGAAGGAGTAAGATTCGGATGGCTGTTCTAGATGGTCCGTTCAACATCATGTAATTCCCTTGCTTTCCTTAAAACAGATATTTCTTCTTTTTCCTGCGTAAATCAGCTAGGCAGATCATTAACTTTGACCCCTGAATTGTTATACTGAATAGTGTACGTACACTTGTGCTTGAATTGAGTAGAGCAACTGTACTTTAGTTTTTCACTTTTAAGCATATTGATTTATCATAAGGTTGTCATTAGTTCAGGTTCAAAACACTTGTTTCCCTCCTTTCATATGAGATCCAATCAGCAGCATTTGGCTCATTTCAGAAATGATGTAAGGGACATGATATATTCATCTTTTCAGACATCCACTCTTTCTATTACAGTAGTGCTTCTAAGCCCCAGGTGGAGACAATGGTGGTCTTTGTCTCCACATCAGACATAAGATTCAAGAAGAGGTGTGTTCCAGGTGGCTTATAATTCAGCAAGCTGTGTAAGGTGATCTGGAGTGGCACGCTATTTCTATGTATGTTGTTTGAATCTAAGCAACATGACGTGTGACATTAAATGGTTATACATATTTTGCTCTTTTTTATCTCCTTGGAAAAGTGTTGTACTTGAATTGACATAGTTATCTGTTGGCACCAAAGATGCCTAAAAAATTAATGAGAAATTGTCTTCTATAATAATAATTAATCAAAACCCAAGGAGTATTCAGTTACACCTTTTTTTGCATAATACATTTTAAATATGACAGCTCAGTGATACAGAGGGTGGGTGGTATCTTCGTTTGTAAGGTTAAGATTTACCAAGTGTCATTTCTGATGATCTGAATCTGCATGACCAAAAGCAATAGAGTCTGAGTCTTTGCTTTCAGTGATAGAATGAACATTAAAGTGAAATGTGTGGAGGAAATGGCTGTGTGGTCTCAATGTGTTAGCCCAGAGAATCCACTGAGTTCTAGTCATTTGCAATTTTAGGCAACAGTACAGTATGCTTTCTTACGTCCCTTTAGGCTAAAGATTACTATATTTGTCAGTGGTTTACTTCAGGTCACAAAACGGTTCCTAGTAGTCCCTAACCAGTTTAAAATCTAACATAAAAGTTTAAAAGCCACAGCTGTCCAGAAGAGATTGGGGTCATTGATAATCTTGTAGATCCTCGGAATAGTGAATGTCCTGGTAGGTGAAATTTGTAAGTGGTCACTGCAGATGTCCTATATGGCATCCTACAAAGGAAAGTACCAGTCACTCTCCCTCAAGTTCTGCCACAATGATCTGAGGGAAAATTTCTTCTTGATGACAATTCAGTGATGGACTTGACTCTCAGAATTTAGAAGAGAGATAATAATCAGACACGTGAAAGACTTAGAAGATCAGTAGGAGCATTTGTGACTTGGAGTTTCAGAAGAAGATTGGGGAGTATAGAATAAAATAAGAGAAACCAAGTTTTTATCAAAGTGATGAGATATACTGTTATTTTTGTAGCTTTATCTAAACTTTGCTTGTCTGCTTTTTCTAAAGGATACTCTCTTGTCAGACCCTTTAAAAATTCAACCTCTTAGCTCAGTTTCACCGTCTTCTCATACAGACACTTTAACACCTCAGACAGTTATGCAGGAAATGTGTTAGATTTCTTCTAAGTATCTATTAATGATTTATTTAGTGGAATAATTGTCTATAAAATGTTAATGGTATCTGTGAAACATTCATGTTTGACTGTGATAACCAGATGCACATCCTCTGTTCTTTGTGTTCATTGTGGCTAGACAGAATTTACATCAGTAAGTCAGAAATCTTATTTTTGATCTCGCTTTGCTTAAGTACCTTTAGAACCTTTAGTTCTTAGGGATATTAATGTATTTGACTTTTGGCCAGGTCTAGTTGGGATGTAAAATGCAACCTTTCTTTTTACTAAATGGTGCATTTTAACAGTGTATGTGCCTTGGTCAAATGCCTTGTTTGTTTGGTTGGTTTTAAGGACTGATGAATCTTATTTACTAATGATTGTAGGGTTCTATTTTTCAATTTAACTTTCTGAATTTGAGTGAAATTTTAAGTCAGTTTACTGAGTAGCAGTATTGCAGAATAGATTTAGCAGCTAAAACAAGTATTTTACCCTAAAATTGTTTGGGCTGTCTTAAAACATCATCAGGGTTGATGTATATTTAAATCTGACTTATTCAGCAAAAGCAGTATTAATACTGACTTTTGCAGCTCTGGCAGTAGTGGCTTCTGCAGCCATGCCACACACAGGAGCAGCTGTGCTGCCCACCCTGGGAAAGGCAACCAGGGGGAAAAGGTGTAAAGGCTGGTGGGGCTAGGGCCCATAAGTACTTACTGTAGCACAGGCTCTCTGCTCTTCCCCTGCACTATATACAAGTGATAACCAGGCTTGTTCCTGTAATGATTGCTTCTGCAGCATTTCAGCTGGAGCTTGACACCAGGCATGATAAATATGAACGGCTTGTGAAGCTCAGTCGTGATATAACTATTGAAAGCAAAAGAACAATATTTCTGCTCCACAGGTTTATCAGGTGAGTAGTATTGAGCATGAAAGTGTTCACAGAAACCTAGAAACTGTCTTGCAGTGTTCTCAGTGTTCGTGATTAATAGCTGCACTGTTCTGTTGAGAGGAATTTAATTAACTACCCATAAACATCCTTTTGGGTAGATAGGAGCTAGCAAATGCACACTCCAGTTAGAGAATGAAAGATGCAGTTTCAGGTTTCTTGGTTGGTTTTACTGATGTATTAAACAGGATCAGAGTAGTAGCGTGTAGTAGCTTAAGAGACCTTTCCAGCTTTCAGCAAACTGGGAGAGAAGAGCATGCACCCTTCCTTCAGGTTAGTTGCCTCTGCAGTTACTTCACCATTGCTGCAGCCCCACCCTAGGTCATCAATCCAAAGAGGAGGTGACCTGGGTTCTGTTAACTTCAGTAAATATTGCAGCCTAAGAGGCTTTTGTGTGGAGTTTTGAGCTTCTATATGTTTTGTGTTCTTATGAGCCTCCAAGCAAACTTTGGAAGCCACAGACAAACTAGAAGAATAACAGGAAAATTTGAAGCTTTGCATAGCCTGCTGTATAAAATCCTTAACTCTATGTATCAAACATTGGTCTTATGTATTATAGCAGTTCTCTCCAATCCTTGTGTTTCTAGTTATCTTTTCTTACTTATGGATGCATTCTGCTGTATTAGTAACTATTTATAGTTACCATAGTAGTAACAGTTATAAATAGGTGTTATGAAGTTATCCTCTTTTTAATTTGGGCTTGTTCTCAAAGAGGCATTGTGACAATTCCAGTAACTGCTGCAGCCTTGACTGTAAATAGCTACTCCCACTGCAGGGGCTAGGTAGCTGGGAACTGATAGAGGAAAGAAACACAAAAAACACTCCTCTTTACTCTGAATTCCAGATTCCTGTTTCATAAGATATTCCTGGTTTTGTGAGAGTAGAAGCTTTCTGTGCTGTATTTTTATCTCCTTCTTTGCTTTTCACTATTATTGTGGCTTTACTTTCAGTAAACTTTACTGTTTGCTTTTAAAACTTTTCTTGAGACCGGTCTATCAGTAGTTCCTTAAATGACTGTAAACTAATATACCATATAGATTATTTGGTGGGGAGAGGGAAGTTTAAAGAAAACGAGATAAATTAAACTTTAAATGCCAAGTATATATTGTGAGTGTGAATCAAATAGTTCAGCTGATCCTGAACAGTATAGTCTGTAATTACTTCCTAAAAAAAAAATAGTTAAAAAAATCACACATAGTAATAGGTCATGTATTATATTTTGCAATATGGTCGTGTATTGCAAGATGTTGCTTTATTTTTTAAGAGGTTGAAGGACTTCTGCAAATACTGCTGGTTTTCTGGAATACTTTTTTTGAAGCCTTTGCACATGTTTCTCATTGTTCTTACTTAAGCAATAATTAAAATTCTCATCTGGAATAAACATCATGGTACCAGAACTGTGTGGCTGGTTGATTATTTTCCTGGTAAGAATGTACAGATTTTCAGCATCTGCAGTAGGTATTAATGGAAGTTTAACTGTTTCTCATTCAGCATCAGCTTTGCTTTTTCCTGAAGTCATTGAAAATGTATTGGTTAGTAAAAGAAAATGTATAATACTTTGTTTTGACTGTTTGCTCATTTTCTGAAAGCTGCTCTTTCAGTTTATCTTTTATGATTGCAGTGCTCCCAATGGGGAAGAAATATTAAATGAATCTGAAGTAAAACTAGATGCTGTCCGACGGAAGATTAAGCAGGTTGCACAAGAACTGATTGGAGAAGACGTGTATCAGTTCCATAGAGCTATATCTCCAGGTATATTATTTTAAAATAGGGAAAGTATGCTCAGTTTCCCTTTATGTAGCAATGGTTCCACTTCATGCTGCAAGGTCTGAATGTGTCACATTTCTGTGCTTATAAATCAGGACTCAGATTAATCTTTGTTGTTAGCAAAATTGGCTTTGGTATTAGAGAGGCTATTGCCCTTCAGTTGGCTTATCACTGCAGTTAAACAAAGATTTAAATTGGAGACTACATTTGAAGAAATTTGGACCCAGATTGAAACTGAAGTTGGGGGGAGTAGTTCTAACAAATGTCTGGCCATTCTCCTCTGAGTTAGGAGCATTTACCCCAGCTGAAGAGTTATAGTGTCTGGGAGGAGAGTGGGAGTGACTATCTTGTGAAATGATCGCATTTTGAGTTGATAAAGTTCATGAATTAAAATCCTTAATTAGCATTTTCTTCCTTCTAAAGACTCAGAATGTGCTTCTGCTTCTGTGTTACAAGCATTAAATCTGAGTTTATACTGTTTCAATCACATCTTTTTCTGATCCTCTCTGTAAATAGCAGTCTTTACTAACATACTTGAGATACTAAATCCCAGTGCTTTCATGACTCTTGCTGTCAAATCATATTTCTTTGCTGAATCTTTGCTGACAATCTGAATCCTACCTGAAATTGTAATACCTTGTTTTCAGCAACATGCAAGTAAAATATGTAATTGCTTCTTTGATATCTTGTCCATATCAAAAGTGTCTTGTGTTTATCAGTCTTGTGTTTATCAGTCTTATTTTAAATATATTGGACTCCTATATATCTTTCCTTGTTCAGGCAAGATTTCTTGAGCTGAGGAGACCCGAAGATTTGCACTGAATGATTTGTTTAAAAATGTCCATAGGATTGATTTGATAAATCAGCAGCAAATATATCTACGTAGTTTACAAGACAAACAGTACGCAGGTTAACTTATGTTTTACACAAACGTAAGTTGGTTAAGAGTGAGACAGCTCTTAAGTGAAAGCTTGTTTTGGGCACTTCTGAACCAGAATGAACTTTCCATGCTAGTCTTCATAGCTCTAATTCAGTTCCACAGTTCTCTTACCTGTGGTGCATTGGGTTCAAATTAAATGCAAGTAGTTGCTCTTAAAGAGCCACTTAAACTATGTGCGTCTTGCTGCTATATATAGCTTAGTACTGTAATGAGGAAGTGAAAAGAAAGATAATTCAAAACTCTGACGCTGTTATGACCTCAAACCATGAGCAATCCTAGTCCAAGTATATTGTATCTTGACATGCTGAAAATGTGTTTTGATTTTCGTTCTAAGTACTGCTTATAAAAGCTGAAAATCCTTGCATTTAGTGTTACGAACAAATATTTTTGAAAGCTTTGCTGAAACTTGTAAACCTTGTCTGAATAATCCCTAGAGTTTGTAGTCCTGTGCGAGTTGTATAATGCTATCTATAGAACAGCAGCGTTTGAGGTCTGCTACTCCATGAATCTTGGTGAAACCTTATGATACAAGCTGTCAGTTTTGCCATGTGAGCAAAATTGCTATGTGGTAACTGGTTACCCTGTATCAGCTGCTTCACCTGAATTGTCTCTGTTTTCTTAGAAAAATGGCTTTGTGTGGGTAAATTCAAAGAGGCATACCTATCTCTATTTTTGCTGAGGGCAAGCTTACCTGGAAATAGCTTGCATTCATCTCAGATGTAATAGACTATGCCTGCCTACATAGCAGACATATGAAAACTTACTGTGCAGTAACTTCTGTGTGTACCCATGTCTTATAAAGTAAGTGAGCAAACCTGATGCTAAGTTTCTACCTCCAGATTGTTCAGATTCCCTCCTCTGAGTAAAAAAAAAAAAATTACTGTTTTTTTTTAAAAATACATATTTTCTAACCTGGAAAGTTATATTTATAATTTTTATATTAAAGATACGTAAACTGAAGCTAGTCAGGGCAACCTAAGAGTAAAGAAATTAATGAAAACATTTCCGTTCAGGTTTGCCTTGTGTGGTTGGTAAATATTCCTACATAGTCAGCTACACAGACTCTCCTGCATAGTCGATCTCTGACTTGCATGAAGATACCTGTAATATCAAAATGGACCTGAATAAACTCTTTAGAAAACAACTGAAAATATGCAGTCTGAAGCAATTCAGCATTTCTAAAACTTTCCTTCAGTGTTTTAAATCTTTGCCTCTTAAAATGACTAAAATGTTTTTGTCCGTTGTAGAGCAGGCCAGGTTACTATATACCTCTAGTATAGGAAGTTAGAGGCCTCCTGCAGGTGTATGATGACTCAATGCCTCCACAGCTGCAAAGCTATTTAGAGTAGAATAGACTATTTCAGATGTAAGGGACCTACAATGATCGCATAGTCCAGCTGTCTCACCAGTTCAGGGCTGACAGAATTAAAGCATGTTGTTAAGGGCACTGTCCAAATGTCTCTTAAACGCTGACAGGTTGCGGCATTGATCATCTCTCGAGGAAGCCTGTTCCAGTGTTTGACCACCTTATCATTAAAGGAATGCTTCCTAATGTCTAGTCTTAACCTCCCCTGGTGCAGCTTTGAACCATTCCCATGTGTCCTATCACTGGATCCCAGGGAGAAGAGATCAGTACCTCCCTCTTCAATTCTCCTCCTCAGGAAGCTGTAGAAAGCAATGAGGTTGCCCCTCGGCCTTCTCCTCTCCAAACTAGACAAGCCCAAAGTCCTTAGCAGCTCCTAACAGGGCATTTCTTCCAGCCCTTCCACCAGCTTTGTTGCCCTCCTCTAGACCCATTCAAGTACCTTCACATCCTTTGTAGCTGCATGCAGTTATATCCACAAGAGCACACCCCTAACAGTTGCATGAGGCTTGGAGCAAGATTGTCATAGAGTTAAAGAATTTTCTTACCACTGTCTTAAGAGAATGAGTCTTATTGACCTTTCTAGATGAAAAGAAAGGAAAGCAAAGAGGTATTAGTATATTAGGTAATAAGGAGAAGGAAGTAGACTGCTGTTCATCTTTCCAGAAGTTAGATGTGGAGTGTCTCAAACAAATGCTTGAACTTTGTGGTTTTTTGGACAGAACTAAAAAGATAGAAATATGCAGCCCTCTTTGCATTTCTAGAGTTAGAACTGGGAATAGCTGTACTTCTACCTTTTTCTTCTTTTCGGGTGACATGAGTAGGTGGCAAGTTGGTGGAATATCATTGGTTATGTAATACTGCCTGGCTCTGAGATCTCCCCGTTGTTTCTGTAATTATACAGTTCTTGCCTCATTTCGAAGACTGCGTATAAAATCCAACTGAAATAAGATGCCTTCATCCCATTTCTGTAGGTTATCCACAGTGTCTGCTTAAATTCTAGTTCTTCTACATGATGCTCCTCTATGAAGGGAGTTTATGCCAGCTGATGTCCATTGTTTTGTAAGGGTATGTGTTAGAATGTAAGTATGTGTCCCTGAGAATACAGGGAATGCTTTTACACATTGTTTAAATGAGCATGTATGTGTGACAAGTACGAAATGTGAACTTTTAGCCCGAACTTTACTCTTACTTTGTTCATTAGATTCTCTGCTCTCCGGCTAGGCATTGGGGTGGCAAAAAATAGGAATATGCAGGCTTAAAAACTTGTAGGTCTTGATCGTGCTGAAGCTGGGATCAAGGAGGTATGAGAGATGTGAAGATGCTTGATGTCAGGATTATGAAGCAGAGATAGAAAAACTAAAAACATGAATAATGAGGGAACAGTTAGGTAAAGAGCAACTGCAAGAGAGAATGCTTTATTCTCGCTGCCCCCCACATTTTAGGAAGAACTGTAATTGCGAGGGAAACTGTGGTAAGAGTTAAAGAATGTTTGGTTTAGTTTTGTTTTTAAGTCTAGTGTTCTTTAATTGTAGCTTTGCTTTTTTCATAGTGGAAAAAGCTTGTATGCCTTTTAGAAACTAAATGTAGCTAGGAAAAGTGCTAGATCTTTTGTCTGTTATGTATTTCCTAGAGCTGTAAGTTTTGAACTTCCTTTCACCTAGTTTTCAATTCTGATTTGGTCTTTTAAAGAAATTCTGGAGAACTAGTTAAAAAGTTTTTTATGAACAAAAACATGCCATTAAACTGCTTTTTTCTTCAAAAAAGAATAAAGAAATGCCTGTGTCCCATATCTCAAAAGCAGCATGTCCAATTAACCTCAAACTTCCGAAAAATATTCTCCTTTGTCTTGAAACCAAACATGAAACATCCTCCTGTTCCCCACCCTGCCTCTCACAGAAAGAGTAAAAGGGATCAAAACTGGGCTTATAATGAAACCATCATAGCAGCTGTAACTGGGGAATCATGACTGTCTGCATAATAAAGCTGCCTAATACATATTTTATTCAGTATAATAACTATTAGCCTATAAATAGAAGAGTGCTATGAGTATAATGCTTGGGAATATTGTTTGCCACTTGTAATTGTTAAATGCTTTTTTTGGGGTTACTCCAAGCAGTTGTTCTTTTGACTTGAAGATAAAACAATTCTGGCAGAGCACTAAAGGAGTTTTCATGCTTTCCCTCATTAAGAATAGTGCTAATGGCACGCAGGACGTTTCCCCAGAGGACACTTGCATGAGCTCAAACACTGAGTATAGCACTAATTGAACAACAACAAAAACTGATGACTGTTTTCTACACGTTTCTTAACAGTACAGATTGTCCCAGGGGATGATTAAACAAGCAAACAAAGAGATACTGAAATAATGAAGTCTTTTTTTAATGCAGAGCTCTTCATTTGTTATGTTAGAATGTTATGCTTTGTTGATATTTTTAAAGCTTTACTATTTGTAATATAGAATTCCTGCTCCTTTGCCCCACTTTGCAGTGTATACCTTATATATCCTGTGAGGAAATGTGTACTGTTCCTTTAAAATTGCTGTGGGACACTGTGCAAGAAAGGGACTGAAAAACATGGTATGAATTTATGAAGGGGAGGAAAAAAATTTTCACGATTTTATATATGTATATATGTGTGTTTGGGTATTTATATATGTATATTTTACTCTAAAATACTGAGGAAAATATCAGTAGTATACAGGAAAGATCTGTATGAGCCTTAAAGACAAGATACGTACAAGCCTACAACATATGGTGGATCCGGTGCTTGGGTTGCAGTGCTACAAGCTTGGGGAAGAGTGGCTGGAGAGCTGCCCAGAGGAAAAGAATCTGGGGATGTTGCTTGACAGCTGCCTGAACATGAGCCAGCTTGTGCCCAGGTGGCCAAGAAGGCTAGCGGCATCCTGGCCTGTATCAGAAATAGTATGGCCAGCAGGACTAGGGAAGGGATCATCCCCCTGTACTTGGCACTGGTGAGGCTGCACCTCAAATGCTGTGTTTTGGGCCCTTCACTGCAAGACAGACGTTGAGGTGCTGGAGCCTGTCCAAAGAAGGGCAACAAAGCTGGTGAAGGGTCCAGAGAATGAGTCTTATGAGAAATGGCTGAGGGAACTGGGGTTGTTTATTCTGAAGAAAAGAAGGCTCAAGGGAGACCTTACCAGTCTCTACAACTACCTGAAAGGAGGTTGTAGTGATGTGGGTGTTGGTCTCTTCTCCCAAGTAAGAAGTGATAGGACAAGAGGAAATGGTCTCAAGTTGTGCCAGAGGAGTTTTAGATTGGATATTATGAAACACTTCTTCACCAAATGGGTTGTCGAGCACTGGCACAGGCTGCCCGAGGAAGTGGTGGAGTCACCATCCCTGGATGTATTTAAAATACGTGTAGATGTGGTACTTGGGGACATAGTAAAGTGGTGGACTTGGCAGTGCTAGGCTAAGGGTTGGATTTGATAATATTAAAGGTCTTTTCCAACATAGTTGATTCTGTGATTCTGTGTTAGGATTTGATCATCAATTATTCTATGCATGTTCTAAATCTGTGCTGCGTATGTGCAAAACTCGTGTAATGCAGAAGGAAACTTAAGTCTTACATTATAGGTTGGCATTGTGTGGGATTGAATGGAGTACCTTTTTAACATGATTTTTTAAAAATGAAATCTCTAGCTATTTGGAGACTTAATTTTTTTTTTGTCCCTTAATAAGGACATGTGAGAGAATTCTAAGGTTTTTGAGGTGTTAAACTATTTTTTATATATTTTTTGATATAAGTGTTATATATATAACACGCAGCTTGGCTGAAAAACCTCTTGGAGTGACAGTTTTAACTATGTGTTGATGTTTTTACAATGAGGTCATTAGATTTTGCTAGGAGCTAGGTGTGGTATTATCTTCCCAGCTGATAGACACAATGTGGAATGAGGAGCCCATAACTCTTCCGGGGCTTCTTCAGTAGTGTGGTGTAGGATGATGATAGTAAATGCAACTAGAGCATTGCTGGCTGACCTTTCTGTTTGCTGTGTGCCTGAGCTAGCAGCAGTGGTGAGTGGAGTGGTGTGCACAGGGAAGCTCATTAGCTCTTTATCATGTCTGCACTTGCTCTCAATAGGATTAGATGACGAGACTGTAAAATGTCAGCACCTTGTCAAAACTATTGCTCTGTGACTGCTTCTGCTGCTGTTGATGTGGGAAATTCTGTGTAAAAGTTCAGCATTGACGCAGTCTCACACATAATTTATCTTGTGCAGGCACTATTTGTGTTCCAGGAGAATGATATAATGGAGCTTATTTCTGTCTCCTGCCTTATGCCATTTAGAGTCACTTTAGGCGTGTATAATCATACTGCAGCAAACTGCATTGCTGGATTGAACACAGCCAGATAAGTCTGCATGGATGAAAAATACTTCAGATGTACTAGAATACTGTTTTTTAACTGCAGTATGTAGGACCACCAGACATGATGCTGTAAGAAATGCGCTGGAGATGCATGAGGCCTGTCCAAGCAGGCCAGATTTAAGTAATTTGATTATTTAAGTAATATTGGGGGGTTTTTTTGGTTTTGTATGAAGGATTTTAGTCGGAACACCAACTAAAGGAGCTATCCACGTAATGATTTCTGTGTTACCAGGTTTTTCTGCTCTTAACTTTTTTACTCATAAAATGGAAAGAACAGTGGAGACTCAAGCAGTGCTAGATACGTTTGTATTTGTAGACACCTATGTATTTCTGAAATAATACCAAGGTAAAGAACTGTTCCGTACATCAGGAACAGTAGAACTAGGACATATTTTTCTTTAAGAAGGTTTGAAAACTGATAGAAATAGGTGGCATATTTAATTATAGGTTTGCCATAAGAAGGAAAAGCTTTTTTACTGCATAAGGAAGGTATCATTAATTGTGAATGTCTCACCCAGGGAAAGACCTGAATACACCTAAAACTTGAAAGGAAAGCTATCCATGAAGGAAGCAATCAGGTTTCTGCAAGATGGTGGGAAAACATAGTAACACAGGAACAGGATGTAACTGAAGAATTAAAGTTAATCTCTTTGCTGTTGTGGGTGAGAGGTAAAATGCCAGAAATGGAAACAAAGTTTCCTGATTATACTGGAAAATTAACAGAATTTGCAGTGAATAAACTAATATTTATCAGATATAATTTAGTTAGTTTCTTTGTTTCTGTGTTTTGTTACTTTCTTTGTTTCTCTGGTGTACTTGCATCACCAAGTGTGCCAACAGACTTTGTCAAACTGATTTTCTTCAGTGCAGGTTGCTTATGTGAAACTTGATACGTTCAGCTTGTTGCATTTTACTACCCTTTTATTGTTTCTGGTTCATGCCTTTTTTCTAGGTTCTTCCAGGGAATGTGAAAAATCAGCAACTGCAGAACTTCTTACTTTCTGATGCAGGGTTTATATGACCAGACGCAAAAACTTAAAACAACCCTGAGAGAGTGAATGTGAATTGAGACATGACCAAGCAGGGCATGCACTGTGTGAGCATTGATTATCAGCTGATCCCTGAATGAGCTGTTGAGTTCAGCAAAAGTTGTAAATTCAGCAGGAGCCAGGACAGCATAAACTCATCAGATAAGATTTTACAGTCTTTAAGATGTGTGCTGTGGATTGGGCCAAACAAGGATTGTCCTTTCCTACTTATGTTTTCCAGTTAACACCTGACTGTTTTAAAGTCCTGCAGAGCTATTATGGCAAATACTGCAGTTATTTACATCACAATCTGAAACTAGTGACATTGTCTGTTATTTCATAGTTAGCAAATGAAGGAGTCCTTGTGCTCTGGCTCGGGAATTTTTTTGAGCCCCCTCAGCAGTCATTCACAGACCAGAGCTCTCCAGCCTTTACCGGAACCAAGCGCAGGTGGAACATGAGAGAAGACCAAGAAAAAAAATCTTTGAATCTTTTTTTGTTTGTTTGTTTGCTTAAAAAGCACACAGGAGAATGTGTCATAAAGGAACTACATTCCAGGAAACAACTAGTATAGCCCATGGTGATGAGGTTTTTGTTTTGCCATCATGTGGTGAGAAATGGGGTTTGGTGAGTAGTGATGTACTTTTTTTACTCTCTCACCAGATTTACATTTATGAAGATAAATGTCCACCATTGATGCTTCTGGCATGCTAGTGAGTTGGGGCTGTTGAATGGAAACATCTTGAGGAGAACTTTCACTGGGGTTTGAACTGAAGAAGCTGTGTTGTGTTAGCTGCCCTTTCTTCTTTGATCATTGAACTTCCTGGCTGAGTCAGAGCTTCCTTTCTTTGGTATCTTGAGCACTTGCCCTCGAGTGTACACTGTTAGTAGTGTAAAATTTGCCGTCTAGATGAATGACTTTTAAAACTCTTATCAAATATCAAGGCAATTGGAGGTAGTCAAAGAGAAGGGGCAGACTACTTCTCACAGGAATAGTTTGGGGTTTTTTTGTTTAAGAGCTTTTGTAGAACATAGGCTGCACTTCAGAATTACTACATTGAGGGATGATTAAACAAAACTCTCCCACAACCCTTCGGAACAATAAACTTGGTTTCAAAAGTAGCCATGGTACATCCCTCAGGTCTTAAAGTAGAAACAAAATGAGTCACCTGCAAATTAACCCTAGCATTTCTCATATGTACTCATATTTCTAATAACAATAACAAAAAGGCTTGATAATATTGTTCTCTGCAGTGAGAGATTAAAATATTCTTTGCTGTTTTCTGCAGGGGTTTTGTGCCTCTTTGGGGAAATAACTGAACTCTCACAGGCATCTGTGCCTATTAAATAGGGGACCTCTATTTGTTGCTGTAGTTACTGGGAAAACAGACTAATTTGGGATTACCTTTTTCCCTAAAGTTGGTGTGTATTCACCTTTAAACAAAGTGCAAACAATATTAACATTTCAGTATCTGAAATACGTCAGTTCAACGCAGGCAGCTGGAAGGGAACAGAACTTCTTTGTGGTCATAGATGTGTCAAATAGCAATTGAGTAATCAATAAAGCATTCAGGGCTTAATACTAGAAATTTGCATCAACTTAATTATTGATATAATATTAAAGCAGTTTAGACAAATCACTGCTAGATGTGGTATGCTTCTGAAAATTTATTTTCCATTCATCATGAGTTCAGGGTTATTTAAACTAAGTTTTCCTCACATACTCACATTTGTGTTTGTACTGATCACTAAAATAATTCCAAAAATGGACTGAGAAAATAGCGCAATTTGTTTCTGTGGATATGGACTTAGCTGTGGTTTTTCTTTCCCCAGTTCCCTTAAAAATTCAGACTACTCATAACCCTACCTGCTGTAGTGACGCAGCTTTTGAAGAAACAGATTTTCTCTCTCCCTCTCCCTCTCCCCTTACCACTCCCTTTCCCCGAGTTTGTAATGTTTTATGGACATTTGCTCTAGTGCTTTTATTAGTGTTTGTGAGTCCCATTTTGTCAAATCAGTTTTATCAAATTATTCTTTCATGCAACTTTCACAACAGGATGTCCAGAGCACGCCTGTCTCTGAGGATAGCTGGCTCTATGCTCTTTCAGTATAAAATTAACCTTTGACTTCATGCTCACAATCAACAAAGCAGGTTGATTGTTTAGTTTAATTACTTAAGTTTTTATCACTTGTGCATGGAAAGAGACTTGTGAATTAAGGAATCATTGCCAAGTATGGAGAGAACTGTAACGGGAAAGACTGAGCTGTGAATTGTCAGTTTCATCTTAATAGAATGCTAACTCTGAAGCAGAATGATTTAATTTGTGTATTAATGCTTTTAAATTTATTGCTTGTATTTGTTTCAGTTGATGTACCTGATTAGTTTTCTGATTATTTTAGTAGTTCTCCCCTTCATTGATCAATATGCTTGTAGAAGTGGGATATTCAAGTCTGCCATACCCCCCATATCCTCCAGAGCTTAGTAATAGCAGCTTTCCAGTTTAACTTTGGTTTCTCTTTGGGATTTCCACAAGAATATGATTTTTTTTTCCCCTGGGTTTTGGGGGGGATTGCATGGTTTTCGGTGGTTTGTTTGGGTTTTTTTTGTTTGGGTTTCTTTAATGAGAATGTAACTTGCCAGCCTAAACATGGTGATAAGATAGATCTGTGGCTGTGCTCTTGATTTTGCAATGAATTTGCAAGTGGGTAGCTTCACATGACTCGCCCTGTAAATATGCCCCACCCTTTATATAGTGATCCTGGAAGTGGAAGAAACTTGGCTGTGTGTATTTTCCTACTATCTTTCTAGTGGCTGCTATTAGCCTGTATTACCTGCTGCACGGTTTAGGAGAGTAAGAGAACACAGGCTGTCATTGCTTATGTCCTAACCATCATCACAGGCTGCTCTGTGTACAAAAAGATACAGAGGAAGGAAAGAGGACAAAGGGATAGAAGGAAAATGAGTTTGAGAAGAAGTATGGAGAGAAGCAACTTACTTGGGAAGATGGCAGATGGCACTGGCATTGCTAACATCAAGAACTGAAAGGCAGGAAATCCATTTTAAACCATATTTTAACTAGTGAACAGATAATTTAAAGGAGGGAATTAAGTAAGCAAAAATTTAGGAGGAAACTTTTACCTCTTGTTTCGTCCCTCATTCTGGGTTAAAACTTCTGTGCATGCCTGCATTTACATCTCAAATAGAATTAGGTTCTTTTTACCCTGACCTGACTCCTGCAGTTAAGGAATTTTTATTCTTTACTAATTTCTAAAGTAGAACTATCTTTTCCTAACCATCATGCATTCATTTGACTCTTGGATTGAGTTCCCCAGTGACTTGTTTTTTCAAAGAAACCTGATTTCTTGCTAAGTTTCTTAGAGAAACTGCTTAGCAGTACTTTCTCAGAGCTTGCATATGGAGATCAGGATAAATGTCTTGAATAGCAGCTGATACAGCTGTCAAAAATGTGCACAAAATTTCGGGCACAAAATGTCCTTTATAGACAACATGTGCTCAGAAGATACCTCAGTGTAACTTTCTAGTTAAAATAAGTTTTCAAAATATAGAAGGAATCTGTTACACTGGGACACTGTAACTTGGCACAAGCTATTTATGTCTGGTAAATGTAGTAAAATATCAGAATACTTAAGCACTTGTTACCTTACATCTGTAATTTTAAGAAGTGCTGGTAGAAATAATACACTGCTTTTAAGTGGGATTTTTGGTCTGTGTACTAGAAAAAAATACATAAAAGGCAGTCTTACAAGCTATTCCATTACTGGCAGTGCAGTCCATAAATAAGCCAGTTTTGGAATAAATCCAAAAGAAGAGCATAAGGGGAAAGGTATTGTTGGATGGTGTAGTGAAATGGGATGGGATTTTTCACCTTGAGGATTGTTTGCTGAAAATAGCGGATGTCCTACCATTAAGCTGAAACGTAACGTGTTTAAACATCCTTCTACCTGCACGTGAGAGCACCTTATTTCAAGGTCTTGGGCCACTGAAGTGTCATGTTATAGCTACTTCTAGAAGGAGGGCTTTAAAGGGGAGAGAGAGGGAGAAGTCAAATATGAATGTTTTTTTGTAGAGTAGTTATTACCAGGATTTGTTACCAGTCTGTAATGGGAACAACTTTAAATGAGGTTTTGTAAGGCTTGCTTGGAAATAGTAGGAGACAAATTCCCACATTGTGAAACAGTGACAGTAAATGACACACCAGACAGTGTGTGCAACATTCACATGGTATTAAACGGGAGTGAGGAGAAGAGTGGAACATGACAGCTATGGTGGGACAGCAGGAGGAAGTAAAAATATGCTTATGTATACATGCATACAAGTATGCCTCTATAACAAAATACATAAAAAAGGAGCAAAACATATGCCCTGGAAAAGGACAAAGTGCGTGGAGAAGCATTGAAGTGGAGTGAGCTGAAACTGGAAGTTATGATTGATCAAGAGAACTGTTTACCAAAAAGTTTGAAAGCTGATTTGATCTCCGAGAACCTGAGAAAATGCCGAGTCGATTATTCACATGTGATAGTCCTCTTCACAGATAGCAGAGGGATTCTCATAGATGTTGTTGAGTGCCATTGTGTCTGGTAGCTTACAGCTTATCCGCAGAAAAATCCAGAATTTCATAATGGATTACTGGTTGTGTTACATCAGAGGGTTAAGTCGGGAAAGGAATGAGTGATGAAATTGACCTCTCTGCAACTTCTGGAGTTATTTAACTTAGATCCTGAGTAGTTTTCATCTAGTATTCTTCTATTGCTTGTGCCCTGAATGCTTTATCTGAATTCAGTTGATTAAATTATTGTGTTTAATTGGCCTTGCAGCTCTTTGTGTGTGTTCTGATTTATGATCAGCAGTGCTGAGGATGGCTTTGGTTGCTGGATGTTTATTTGGCCTTTCCAAATGCTGCCGTATGGAAGCATGAGGGATACAGGCTGAACTGCCATTCTGAATTGCCCCTGCTCACCTTGCAAATACATATGTAAAAGGAGAACACGCAGGTCACTTCTCATGTTACTGTGATTTGGAAAGCTTCCTACGATTGAATTTTCCCTTGAGGTTACCTCCAGTTTTGGGGGGTATTTCAACTGTCATCTGTTATTCAAATCTATGTTCTCTTCGATTTAGACTTTTTCTTTGATCCAGATGGTGTCTAAATTTGCTGCTTCCTGCATATCTCCGTAGGATGAGGTCCTGGCCCTGCAGAGACCAGCTGAGGATTTTAAGATTATTTTAATGGAACCAGGATTCTGCTTCTGGTACCCTTGGATGCGTCCACATTTTCTCACTTTTCACACTGGCAAAACTGTTGTCTAATCCTTGCAGCATGATATGACAGTGTCACCTCTTTGCTTCTCTTGAAGTGACACCATCCCCGTAGAATGGCTCTGTTAAGAGTCATCTCTGTCATGTTGCAATCTGTTCCTTTAGTATCCTCCTTTGGCACTTTCTCTGTCCATAGGTCAGGGATCCACTTGCATTGATTTTGTCTTCAGAACTTTTTTTTTTAGCTTAGTCCTACCCTGGCTGTTTGTTTCAGGTTTGATTCTGCTTTTTTTCCACCGACAGTGCCAACTTCAGCTTTCTGATGACAAAGTTTTCCACATGCTTTCTCCAGATCTGCTCTCTGCACATAAGGAAAAACTGACAACCTGTGAAATCGCTGTCTGAACATTCAGACTCTTTCTTAGATCTCACCTTTGCAGTAATGCATACAGAAAATCGCCAACTGCCAAGTAGGTAGCGAGAGGTAATTGTGACAGGTGGCTGCAGATGGCATACAGATCTGGTACGAGCTACGTTTGTTATCCCATCTTTTATTTCCTTGCCAACACACCAACTCCTTTTGTTCCCCTGAATCCTTTGCTTTTAGAGGATAAGTTCTAACCTGCATGTTTTAAGGAGCCTGTTCACTAATTACCACAAAATAGAGAAGTGGGAAATTCCATTTTAAACAATTATCTACTGTTGCTATTAAGGTGAAACAAAGGAAATTTCTTTTGGAAATGACTGGGTTTTGGTAGGTGATCTGCCCTGCTTTTGATTTATCTGGAGTCTTGTTCTTTGCATTGTGCCTTTGTGGACTTGTGAAATACTAATCTGCACTCTCCATCATGCAAATACTGTCTTTTAAAAGCTCTGTTTGCGTTGGAACAGACCTTCCAAGGTCATCTAGTCCAGCCCCCCCACAATGAGCAGGGATACCTTCAAGTGGATCAGGTTGCTCAGAAGCACATCCAGCCCAGCCATGAATGTTTCTAGGGATGGCACATCCACTACCAATCTGAGCAACCTGCTCCAGTGTTTCCACACCCTCATTGTAAAAAATGTCTTCCTTATATCTAGTCTAAATGTACCCTCTTTTAGTTTCAAACCATTACCCCTCGTCCTATGCAACAGGCCCTATTAAAATATTTGTCTCCATCTTCCTTGTAGGCCCCTTTCAAGTAATGCAAGGCTGCAATAAAGACTCCCGAGAGCCTTGTCTTCTCCAGGCCGAACAAGCCCAACTGTCTCAACCTATCTTCATAGGAGAGGTGCTCCAACCCTGTGATTGTTTCTGTGGCTCTCCTCTGGGTGTGCTCCAACAGGTCCATGTCTTTCCTGTGCTGAGGACTCCAGAGCTGAATGCAGTACTCCAAGTGGGATATCACAAAAGCAGAGTAGAATCAATCTCCCTTGACCTGCTGGTCACAGTCCTTTTGATGCAGCCCAGGATACGGTCAGCTTTCTGTGCTGCGAGCACACACTGCTGGCTCATGTCCAGTTTTTCATCCAGCAATACCCCTAAGTCCTTCTCCTCAGGGCTGCTCTCAATGCCTTCATCCCCCAGCCTGTATTGAAACTTGAGAGTGCCTCGACCCACATGCAGGATTCTGCACTTGCCCTTGTTGAACCTTTTTAAACATGGTCCCACTTCTTGAGTTTGTCCAGGCCCTTCTGGATGGCATCCCACCCCTCAGGCTTGTCAACTGCACCACTCAGCTTGATGTCATCTGCAAACTTGCTGAGGCTGCACTTGATCCCACTATGTCATTGATGAAGGTATTGAACAATATTGACCTCTTTGAAGACCTCTGAGGGACATTATGGGGAGCTGCTGTTCAGTGTGTTTCTGAGAGTAACGTGATACTTTATACTGAATCACAGCAGGTTCTGAATGAAAAATGCAGTTGGAGTAAAAACTTGAAAATGTTTATCTGCTGTGCTCTTGGTCTGGTTTTTGTACTTCAGAAGTATGGTATGCTAGATTATGTTTCAGTGTTATTTCTGGGTTATCTTAGTTTTCACTTCTCGCTAGTAACCTTAAAATAGTCTCACTTAAAAGATTTCTAAAAAAATAAATAATGTGAGCATGGATCATTGCTGGAAAGTTTGAATTAACTGTCTTAATTGTGCTATTTTTGCAGGACTTCAGGAATATGTTGAGGCCGTCTCATTTCAGTATTTTATCAAAACACGCTCTTTGATTAGTGTTGAAGAGATCAACAAACAACTAATATTTACAGCAGAAGACAGAGAAGAAACAACAAACACGGTAAAAATGTTTCTTTTCTCATGTGACAAACATCTTTCTGGAATGGAAATGCAATGAGTAAGCTTAGTCACATTTTTGGCATCTGATTAAATAAGGCCAGTTAGTGGAATAATATTAGATATACATGTGGACTTTGACTCGTTCAAAACATACTTTTTATTCTGACGAGTAGTAAACTAAATCTGTGGGATACAAGTTTATAAATTCCACATCCTTCTTATTCAGAGCAAGCTGAACTCCTGGTAAGGGGAAGGATCCCAGATAGTGAAATACTGGTAAACAAATACAGAGGAGGGATTTTTAATGTCTAGGACTGCCTGTAAGGCCTACTGGTAAGTATCACTATACTGGTGTATAGTGACGTAGCAAAAGCTGGGGGTAACAAATGAATCAAAGGCAGGGTGAACTCTGTGAATGAAATCTTAGTGCTGGTAGTGAACTAGTCACAGGAGGCACTGTATTCACCTCCTGTTAAAATCTACTGTGTGTGTCTTAGCTCATTTGTAATCTTCCTGGAGTTGATCTTGATGCTTTCCCTCAGAGGACCATCATACCTTAGCCCTAATACCATATCTGCTGTTTCTTGACTTGCCCATACTCCTACCCTTCCCTAAGTAGAATTTTTTACATAGGGACAAACTATTGCCACTGACCACAGTAAACTGGGTTCAGTTTGATTGTTGACAGAGCACAAAAGGCAATTTTATAGTAATACACAGAAATGCCCATGCAGTGCATGGGCAGTGTGCAGTAATGCACAGCTTGAGATGAATTCCTGAGTCTGTTTCTGTTGAAGAGATTCTGCTGTAAAGCACTTCTGATTCTTTTTCATTCTCTTGGTAAGATATTTCCAAAGAAGCCATGTTTTCAGCTTAAGTTCATTGGTTCTTACCAGAGGCAAACCCGTTGTGGCACACTTGCTTTAACAAATTGTGGAGTTATTAACCCCTGCATACACGCATTTGACCAGATTTGTGAATTTGGATGGATAGCGTGGGAGCAAAGGACCAGCAATAAACCTGTGTTATCTCCCACATTTACCCATATTTTGGCAATAAAAATCTTTGGAAACTTGGATAAAGGAACAAACCTATAACTTTGTGATGAATTTTCTTCATGAAGTATTTTTTTAGCTATTTTAATGAGTGCAGTTGATATAAAATAGATCTGAGAGAACTATACCTATCAGCTTCTGGTAGAAGATACATTTTGAAATTCAAAGATATTACTGCAAAATTATATGATTGGTTTTCATAATACTGATACTTTGATTCTTGATTGCTTTGATAACTTTGGATAGATCATTTAGGGAAAATTTAAATCTATTAGGCTGAGACCTATTAGCCAAAAAAGAAGAAAAAGTAAAAAAAAGCAACTGCAAACAAATGTTAGTACACAGATGTGATAATTCTGTTTCAAATGAAGATGGTAGAAGCAGGGTATGTTTATCATGTTTACTAGAATGGAAATCTCATTTCCAGTGGAAATGATGCTTTCATACCTTCTGGTATGCTGGAAGGAGATTCCTGCTTCTGAAATCAGACTGTGTGGAAGTGCCATGCAATTTAATTTTCCAGACTGTTTTCAATTACCAGTTATGTCAGATAAGTCAGTGTGTATTTGAACCGTTACAGGCTGCTTTTTCATGTTTCTCTGTACTGGACTTTGTCCTGTCCTCAGACCTCCAGTTCCCATGATAAACAACCACATACTTGGAGCTTGAAGATAACGCCTGTCGATTACCTGCTGGGAGTGGCTGATCTAACTGGAGAGCTGATGCGGCTGTGCATTAGCAGCGTTGGAAATGGTGACATAGACACGCCTTTTGAACTGAGCCAGTTCTTACGTCAGATTTATGATGGTTTTACTTTCATTGGCAACACTGGACCTTACGAAGTATCTAAGAAGCTCTATACCTTGAAACAGAGTCTGGCAAAAGTAGAGAATGCCTGCTACACGTTAAAAGTACGGGGATCTGAAATCCCAAAGCACATGCTGGCTGATGTGTTCTCCACCAAAACAGAATTGATTGATGATGATGGTCTTCCTTAAAATAAGGAGACTGTTGCAACGCAGAAGGGGAGAGGACTTAGGGAAAGCTTTCTAGTTACGGTTTGTGGGGTTTCGACTCTTCTCAAAGCTTTTTAGGTAGAGACATTTGTAGTTTTATCTATGGGAATATTGTTTGCAGTGATTAATTTGTAACCGAACATACTTTTTCTGATGTGCAAGAGAACAAATGTTTGACTTTGTCCTCTCAGTTTGGAATTTCCTATATTGCTCCGTTGTATCTTCCTTCAGAATTACCAGAATTTCCACTGCACTCTACACCAGTAACTGTACTTCGTGTCAGTCACCTCAAACTGTTGTGGTTGCTGTTAACAGTTTTTGGCAAGCACAGCAGTAGAATAAAAATGGTGAGGTACTGTTACCCATATATTTCTGCTGACCTGTTTTTTGAGTATTTGGGTTCTATACTCATACCTAAAATAATGCACCTATCTATGTGTAAGTTCATTCCTTGTGTTGAAACTGAGGTGGTCTCACAGGTGCCGTGTAACTGTATGTTTTTTCTGATTAATGCTTTTGAGCATGAAAGTGAAACGAGGTCAACTTTTTGCCAGTTGATAGTGAAGCTAATCACACCAGGTAACTACTGCTGTGCGCTCATTATTTTGGGGCTCTGTTTAAATTGAGCTCTGTTAACACTGGTACTTCACAGTTTTGACATGAGCTAGAAAATCCACAAAAATAAAATTGTGGAATGTATTGGTTTGCATTTTTTATAATACAGTTTAATGCAGAATCTGACATCTTTCTGTCTGTAAACAAAAGCATAAGACTTTCCAAGTAGCAGTTTTTGGCCAAAACAAATGCAGTGTGGTACTGGAAGTCTGTTCTCCATTGTTTGTGCTGCCCTGAGGACCTCCAGTGGGGTTGAACTGGTATAAGTGGGAAAGGGCTAGCCAAGCTTTAAATATCTGTTAGCAGGAACTATATCATGTGCATGTTCCTATGGAAAGGAAATTGCAAGCAGAAATAAGGCAGACATTCTGACTTCCACATTTATCTTTGAGGTGAGTATGTCACCATTGGCAAAAAATCAGGGCTTTCTGCCGGTGTCTGAAGTTATGAAAGTCTGATAATGTACATTATGCTAAAGGAAAACAGATAAAACAACATGATCTTTGGACTCCAGGAAATAGGCCTCCCAACTGTAATTGAAAATACTGCATGTTCTTTATTTCCACTTCCATATACTGTGATAGTGCCAATATTTTTCCCATGAGCATGTCCTGAATAGCTGGGACCATCTGATACATGGATAGGAATGGGTGAATACATTTCTATCACATTTTTCCATTGTTTCCACATAAAGGAATATATGGTGGGTTGAACAAGGACTGGCTTTTTTCCTATTGTTAAATACTATTTTTTACAATAAATTCTAAAAACTAGTCACTGCCTGTACTTGATCCTTTTGCCTGTTGGTCCCAGCAGTAGATAATGGTGTGAGTTTCCCCCTGTGCAGGGCTGGACTTGTAAGTTTCACTCCATTCCTATGTCCGTACTTGGAGGTACACTTTCTAATCCTAAATCTCTTTTCTCTTTCTCCCTTAACTTTATTCTGTGAAGTCTAAAAACGAGCTAGGAGAGAGACTTCATGTGATCCTCTTGTATTAAAAAAATGCAAAGGATTCAGATGACAAAGCAAGTTTATCACTGGAATAAATCTGTAATGGCATCCACATTTTTACATCTCTCCTTGGTTTTCACCTGTTTCTTATGGGAAGAGGGGAAAGAAAGGAAAAGGATATTTTTTTATAAGGATTTTTTTTTTTTATTTTCTTCCTTCCTCCTCTCCCCGCCCCCAGATGTAAGCATTCAGTATTTCAGTTGATGCAGGTAAGAGCATAGGGTTCTGTGTCTTTTGGCACAGCTATATTTACTGCAAGTAATTGCTTGTTGAGTGTATGTGTGTGAAGTGAAAGCAGGTATTATTACAGGTATTATGTGATATTAAACAGAGGTCTGTCAGTCTCTTATCTGTCCTAGCAGCTATCAGGTGGAATTTAAAAATGTTCATGGCACAGTTTGAGAAGGGATGAGATGAACTCCAGCACGTGGCAGCGCTTGGCTGAGTTGTGTTCTGCTTCTGTCCGTGGAATGAGCCCACAGCAGCCACAGCTGTAGCCAAAGAGCTCCTGCTTTTGTACGGTCATTCATTATCTTAAAATTACAGATACCTATAAAGAATACTTTTTTTCCCCCCCAGCAATCTTTATGTTAGAGGTTTTTGCAAAAAAATGCATACTGTTTCTAATGATTTTGAAAAATAAATTTTCTATGAGGCGAGAGAGAACTTCTTAATGGCAGACATGATTTCTAAACTTCAGGCTGTCTGCCTAGAATCAGAAGCTGTGAATAATTTCTACTAGGGAGCAAAGCATATATCTGGTGTATTAAAACACCAGCACAGATGGGAAATTGCTAATGGCCTGCAAACGTCCTGCTCAAGGAAATATTTTTCCCAAAAAAACAATTACCCTGTAGCTATTTGAAAAGTGACAGACATTTATCAGCAAAACAAGCTGCTAAACAAGCAATGGCAATTTTCCCATTTCTAATCCCATTACTCTGTGGAGCTATTGATACGCTTGGTCTATGGCCAGAACAGGACTACGTCATAGATGTTTCACAAGGGCAGCTCTGCGTGCTAAAGATCTTTTGCTTTTCTACAATCTCCTTTCTCAGAGATGATTTTTCTTTACGTGTTCACTTTTTTCCTGACTATTAATTTGCAGTGAGGAAAATAAACCCAACCACAATTTGCTTTCCAGAACTGCCAGAGGAGTTATGCAAGAGAAACTTCCTGTTGACAGGACACGTATGTCTGTCTACTTAGAGCCCTGCTTGCTTGGATTTTTGGTGAGTTTACTGAAAATCAAAAGCAAAATAAAAATTAAAATAGGACCTTTTATAATATTTAGCTTATTGTGTGCCTTATGGAATTCTATGGACTGGATTCTGGCACTGCCCTCAAAGCATTTGCAATTTAAGAGTAGGCAAAAGAGTAGCCAAGACAAACAAAAGGAAGATGGTAGCAAGGGAGGGGGAGATGGAGTGGCAGGATTTTTTCCAGAAGACTGTGCGTTGTCGTAGGTTGGTTTACCACTTCCCATTCTGGAAAAGAAACTAGTCAAAACTCCAGAAAGCCTGGAGTGTGATAGTAAAGGGTTAGCTGGGAAGGGCGAAGGCAGCGGAGAGGCAAAATGGAAGGAAGTGAGGTAGAGACAAAAGGGGGAAGAGTGGCAAGGAGTGGGACAGCACAGAGGAAGAGCAGGCTGAGCTGCAGGGCAGCGGGTGCACATGGGGGTAGGGTGGGACTGGGGAGGACGTGGGACAGGAAGACAGCCCTGCAAGGAACTAGAAACAACACTTGAAAACCAGGTGACTCAGCTATAAAAGAGATTGGAGTTGACCGTAGAAACTGCATTTAAAACAACCAGATGGTTCCCAAGGCATCTGTCTATCCTTGGGTTATAAATAAGGGGAACTTGATTTTCTGAGCAGCGGAGAACCTGCGGATCCTGGACTGAGCAGTGTTTGCAGGCTTCCACCCAGTCTGCTGCAGATCAACAAGCTCTTAGTTCCCAACCACCCAATTTCCCATGCACGTTCCCTTTGCTCCCGAATTGGTAGCCACAAACCTTGATGTGTGAACTACCACCATTTGCATGTTAGCGGCATGGTTAGATAGTTTTTCACGTAAAGGAATGCTTACTTTGACCACTGTTTCCTTGTGTGCTATTTACTTGTCTGTTTCACTATCATTGCTGCTTCAACTCCCTCTGTTTCTTCCCTTTCTTTACTTATCCTTTCTTAGGCAGAACTATTCCTTTGAGCCATTGCCCATGTCCATCCTAGGGCTCAGTCCTTTCCTGGTTTAGCTGGAATCCTGGCGTAAAATGTCTCCATGCAGGAAGAGGAATCAGTTAGTTTCTTAAGTAGGTTTGTCTGTTTGCGCCTTCAACTTCAGAAACAGTGCTCTGGCCGTGAGGGGAGAGGCCTGGTACGTATGTCCCCGGCCTTGGTGCCATGTGTCAGGATGGATGGATGGGTGGGCAGATCTCATGCTGCTTTTGCAGGTAAGCAAACCTTACTTCGTCTGAGGTTTGCAATCATCATGAGCCAAGGTAAATTGACTACAAACATAAAACATGTTTCTTCTCCAATTCTGAGGAAGGTTGTCTTTGAGGAGTCTGTTTTCCCACCAACTCTACGTCTTTTACCTGACCTATTATCCCTTTGAAAGGCCCATTTGCAGAGCATAGCAGGAGAGGCTTCTGACTTCTGGAGCCAGTCATGGCTCCCTGAACCCTGGCCCTGAGTGATGCGGTTTCTCCTTTCCCAGCTCCACCCACAGGCTGGGCAAGCTGGCACTGTGGTCCCTCCAGCCACCCAGGGGGCCTCAACTCAGAGCCTCCCCTGTTGCATTGTGCAGACACATGGGTTCATCCTCCTTTTTTTTGCCCCTTCTAGTGGTGGCATTTTTATGTCACGCAGATATTCATTCCTCCCAAAGAAAGAAGCTGTTGTGCGTGCTTTGCTCCTCCACTGACACAACAGGTCAGATGGCTTCTTGAGCCCATCATAAACTTTCTTGGCTGCTGGTGCAGTGCAGGTTTTATGGGACATCATCTGTCTCTGGGAATTTCTCCCACAGCCCTGTACCTGCAGCCTTGCCAGGCCCCTTTTAATCCAAAATGGTCTGACCACTTCCATCTAATTCTTCCTCAAGGTCCTCTCTTCTGGGGGTCCCCACAAGAAGAGCTGACAAAGCTATGTGGAAATAGCCCAGGGTTTTGTTAAAATGAGCTTTTGCACTCTTGGGGAAAGGAACCAGGAGGGTAAAGGATGCATGTGAACAGACTGAGGTGTTTCGATGTCACAGGAATATTGTTCAGTGCTGTCAGTCTCATTTTAGGAGGGAGTGGGGGTTGTTCCTCTCCGTGCAGCAAGGACAGCTGGCTGTTTTGCTTTGCACACCTAAAGGGAGAGGTGACAGACAAGAGGTGCTAGGGCTGTGAGGGAAGATGGGTAAGATGAAGCAGTATAAGGTCACGCAGCAGATCGGTCGGGAGCCCCCCCGCACCCAGCAGCGGGCAGCGGGGTCCGGTGTGTGCTGACACCTCGTGGTGCAAAACGTTTCCTTTGCCTTCCCCCAGACCTTTTTCTCCCACTTTTCGGCTCAGCCTTTACGCACGGAGGCTCCCAGTTGATGTGCTGCTGAAGAAACGTTGCTTTACAGGAGCAAAGCAGCGATAAACGATTGATTTCAATTATTACTGCTTAATTTGAGCTACTGCTGCACTGTCCTACAAACTTGCACTTACAGCAATGTTCTTAAATCACATGGGATCAGTTGAGATTCTTACCTCTCTGTAAAGCCTTTATCATCTATTAAATGTTGGGATAGTGTTCGCCAGGGTCCTGCTTTTAAAAAGAATGGGAACCATGGGCATTTGTGGCGAAAGACCTGAGAGTGTGTGTAAATCATAATATTCATAGTAAGGATCATAAAAGGTTTAAACCCAACCTTAACAGGCCCTGCGTTCTACAGGAACTGATCTGGAAAAGCAGGGCACCTATAAGATTTCAATTAATTTTAGATATATGCTGTACTTTAACGTCTCTGGGCCTGCCTT
>JANHGB010071348.1:29502-47726 GCA_026283785.1 Coracopsis vasa
CATATTCGTCAGTTATTAGAGAACGTATATTTGTTCTGCCACCTAGTGTCCAGCTCTAGAAATACTCAAGCTTGTGGGTTAGAGTTACAAGTGATGTGTTTTCTCTTTAAGTTCTTATAAACACAGCTAGCGGTGTGGTTCAAGCTTCAATTTTATACTCGGGTAGGCCTCTGTTAGCAATAAATTATACTCAGTATAAATTACACTTGTACACAAGTGCTTTTGGGAATACCAGGGAATGGCTTATGTTTATTTTGTATCTCATCATATGTGGTATGGTGTTTGAATACAAATAAATAAAAAGCCATAAGAAACTTCGACTGGACATGTTCTTGCAGACTTGTAAATTATACAAATACTCTTATTGGAACTAGTACTTTTAAGGAGTACCAGTGCTAATAAGGATTTGTAGGCTGGAGGCCTAAATTCCTTAGTTTATATTACAATCAAGCTACCCATACAAGAAAATGCAAGCCTTTTTTAGCTGTTGAACTCCTGGTGTAAAATCAAATGCTTCTGCATGTGTGAATGTGCATGGCTGCCACAGAAAACCTTCAGGTAGAAAGCACAAGCAGCTTCAAACCCAGAGACTTTGTCTGTAGCATAAAAGAACTGTCTGTGCTGCACTCTGTGAACAGAATGGGGCTGGGGTTGATGTTTAAGCTCTGGGATGTTGCCCAGTTGATGCTAAAGGTGAGTTGGTCCCTCTTGTTGTCCTGGTCTATCAGCTCTTCCTTGCCCTGTGCTGCTCAGGGGTGCCCCAGGCTGGGAGAGATCTGGTGTGCACCACAGCAGAGGGGTGATGAAACACCCCTGCAGTGGGCTTTTGGAGGGGATAACACAACCAGAGTTGTTACTTGGGTTGCCCCAGTACACTGGTAATAATCACTTATAAAATCGCATCAACAGACTTAGAAATGGTGACACTGTCACCACGGATACTGATTTGTTCTCCTAAAGGCCATTCAAGGGTAATTTAATGATCATTCTCCTACAGGGCCTATTCATAACTGAGAACCTTCCCCAGGATACCCGCCCTGTGGCTGAAAGCCATTGAACAGCACACAGTTCCTGCTTGTCCTACACCCAAATCCAGGGTGTTTGGCTATCACACTGTAAACCTGTGAGCAAGGCTGGTGTGTCTGAACACGTGGCTGCAGAAATCAACTGCTGCCCAGGCACTGTGCATTACAAAATTAGCCCTGTTTTATGTTATATTGTCACAGTTGTATCTGAGCATCTTTGGCTTTTTGTAGCTTAGCTGGGGGCCAGATACTCCATTAATGTAAACTGCTTTCTGGATTACAGCCACAAGAGGAAGGAGCTGCTAGTTTGTTTTAGAGCAGTTCCTGTGCCTGTGGAAGATCACAGATTTAGGAGGGATTTACATCTTTTTTCACCACAGCTTAACAAAGACTGAGATTTTGTATGAACTTCTGAATATATGGGATCCAGCTTGCACTGTGGATAAAGATAGGAGAGAATTGATGACCTCCCAGTCTTCTGGATAAACTCAGGTGAGATTCCAGCTGCTGTCTTCAGTAAAAACACTTTGAAATCCCTAGCTCTGGCAGGGAAGTTAGTGGCATCCCTCACCTGCTGAACCTCAACAGCCACATACTGCTGCTCTGTCTCAGGTTAAAGCTCTCCCTGAAGTTACCAAGGGCTCTGAGATTGTTGCTCCCTCTGGGCAGCAGGGAAACAGAGATATAGGCATCTACAAGGGTGTCTCTGCATCTTGGCAGCCTCTCCATGATTCCCCTTTGGCCTTGCTTCTTTTCCAATTCTGGTTTCCTTTGCTTTTGGAGTCACATTTTGCTGTAGGTTGTTACCATGGGGGTTTGCTGATGCAGCACCCGAAAACAGAATAACTGGTGTATGAGTACATACTTGTAGTTTTGCCTTACTTACTGCCTGCTTCCCTCTCCACCTGTGCTCATACAAGGAGCATACCTGTAAAGACATGGAGAAGGAGGCGAGCTGTGAGGTGAGAGTTTTCTCACAATGAGATATTCACTGTAGTAAAGATAACAGTTGACTGAAAAAATGCAGAGTGACAGGATGGGAAGCAGATTGAGTGTAGGCAGATGTGAAGTGATACACATAGGGAAAAATAATCTCTGTGTGCCCCCTTCAAGATCAAAATATTGTGCTTTTTTTTTCCATGAAAGTATCAAATCAATGCTTGTCAGCAAGCAAAAAATCCAGTCAAATGTTAGGAATTATTAGGAAAGGACTAGAAATAAAGACAAGGATATGCTGTACCAATGTCACTGTATGAATCCCTGGGTCACCTGCTTTTGAGTGTGACTCTGATCCCTCATCTCAAAAAGGATATAGCAGAACTGCACAAAGGTTCAGAGAAGGGCAGAAAGGATGACCAAAGCTAGGGATCAGATTCTCTATGAAAGGAAACTGTGGAAGTCCAGTGGGCTGTAATCCTTCAGCCTGGAAAAATTACATTAGGGAGGGTATAATAGAGGTTTATGGAATTATGTCTACCATAAGGAAGGTGGATATGGAGGAACCTTTCACTGTCTCTGCCAAGACAAGAATTAGACATCGTCAACTGCAGCTGTCCATAGCCAGGCTCAGAGCAAGCACCAGGAGCTTGTGCAGTGGGTGAGACCTGGGGAAAACAGCCTGTGCTCTGGGCCAGCTGCGGCTGCTGCTGATGTTTCCTTCCTTCCTTCCTTCCGAGGAGGGGGATGCAGCAGGTCTCCTGAGAGGCCCATTTGTGCAGAGGCAGCCACAGATATGGGGAGGGAGGATGCTGTGGCCATACTTACACTGTCACATGTTTCAGCTCAGGAGAATAGAGTTTAAATAAGGTTTCTCAGGTCACTGAAGCTAAACGCTTTCTACCAGAGCTAGCTATGTCTTATGCCTTTCACCTCAAGCTCCCCCAGCAAACCAGTCGGGCTTCTCACACAGGACTCAGGCCCAGGAGGAGGACAGGGTGAAGGTGAGCACAGCTCCTAAACACAGCCCTGAGAAGTGGTGGGGATCCAGACTATGCACGTAGCAATGTGCAGGAGAGACAACTTGGGCACCTCAGCACAAAGCTACAACTGGACGTGCTTCAAGCACAGCTTTACAGCTCAAACAGGACCCTTACAGCATCCCCAGGCTTGACCTGGGCTCTCGCCTCACCACAAAACTTGCAGTGCTTGAGCTAATGCAGGGTTTGATGTCGATGTCCTTAAGTTGTTTGTCTCTGTTTGCAACAGGCTTGTATTGATTTAAGTTAATTTGGTTACCCCAAAAAGGGTTGTGCTGATTGCTCTAAATAGATTAAATAGTGATTTTAGTTAAACTGGTGGCAGGCTTGTGTGTAGACAGGGCCTGGAGCTTTGTAAGCTAATGACTTGGCAGGAGTGCAATGAGGGTTTTCAGACAGTTGAGACCAAGCTGTTGTTTTAAATATAAGACCGTTAAGTGTTACTATTCTAGTAAATGGTCCCCAAATGTGATAATTTTCCACCAACTTGGGCTCCTTCTGCATCCTGGCAGATCTCTTTGCTCCCTCTCGCTTTTCTGTAATAATTTGAGAAGTGCTTTTACTCCAAATAGATTTTGGATTAAATCCAAGTGTAAAACATGGAAAAATTCCAATTTTTGGCAAGATTTTCTAATTTTTGTCCACTTTCCCAGCCTGCTGAAATTCCCACATTTTTTGCAATGGGGGAAAAAAAGTTTTGTCTTCTTTTTCATAAAAATTCAGATAGAAGAAAAATTCAGATGCGCCTGACTCCTGTCGACAGCATGGACCTTTCACCACAAGTGACATGTGGGAGGAGGACAGGTCCGGAAGCAGCCACTCCTTACTTTCTTCTCTCAGAAAAGAGCAAAGGTGAGATTAGCCATTGGTCATTAAGTCTTTCGTGCCTCTATCATCTCATTGAAGACACTGTATCTGCATAAGGTGTTTCCTGCCTTCCTCTGAACCAGCTGACTGAACTTCTGCCAAGTGAATCTGCCTGCACAGGTCTTTTCTCTACCAAATCCCATTTTGATCCATCTGCTTTGGCTTTTGATGTTTTTTGTTTGTGAGGTTTGGACTGATATTTGAAAAGAGCATGACCAAAAAGTCCAAACCAAAGAGTCACTAAGCCTTGGTTATCTTTCAAGGAAGCTTACTGAGATACTGAATAGCCCTTAGTTCAGAGAGCACCAGTCCAGCAGGTAGGCTGTGATCCCTTTTCTGTCTTGGGCAGGTTCATGTAACCAGAAGTAGAAGGCTGGTTGTAAGAATGGAGGAGACCTCATGCATCAGAGGACACGGAGAACAGGGGGAAGGAAAAGGTTAGGGCTACCAGCAGGACAGCAACTGGAGACCAAGAACCTGAATTACCTAGAGGAATGAGTACATGGTATCCCAGTGTGCACTAAGATGAATCTTGGCAAAGAGGTTTCTATACCACTAGTGCATGTCGGATCCTGGACTGTTTTATGCATTCCTGGTTCCTGGAAATTGGACTCCAGTAACCTGGAGCACATGTAGAGGTGAAGCTATGGGAAAGTGACAAGGCACAAATCAGGCAAATCAGGGGTTAGAGCATTTATGGAGGAGCTGGGTTACCCACAAGGAGTAACAAACTGATTCTTTGTCCAAAGCATAGACCAAAGAGATCAAAGGAATCAGCACCATAAAAGCAAGTGGTTTGTACGTGACTCAACTGCAGCAGCTTGCTGGGTGCAGTGGTCAGTAAGGGATAGGGAAGGGTGAAAGCACAGGCACGAGGCAGTTCCACAGCCAAGAACTTGCAGTCTGTGCAGCACTGTGGAAGCCATCCCCATCTTCACTGACCCCCTTGCCAGAACAACCTGCCCATGGATGAATACCCTTTCGCCCCTCGTCCTAACTTGCAATGTGTCCCCAGCTGTTTGTGCAACCCCTGGGCCTGCGACTGCACTCATGCCTCTCACATACATCATCACCCATGACCAGAATGTATCAACATCAAAAGAGCACTGATGAGTTGTTTGTATGTGAGGGAAAGGGAGTGCACTCCACTGTGAGCCGAAGACAAGGATACAGAGTGTGGCAAAGAAGGGCCCTGGATCCATATGCTTCAAGGACTCCCATTCATTCCCATTCATCACCCAGGATGTAACATCCAGCCCCTACAAACTAAACCTTCACCAGAAGCCTGGGGCTGTTCCCCATCTTGTATCTGGCTCTACAGCCTCATTGAGTAAGGCTCAGGGACTGATTGCTGAGACGTATTATCCAAGTCCAGAGGCTTAGGGGTAGAGATAGTATGATTTGCTTGCCTTGAACACCTGAAATGTAGGTGAGCAGATCTTAACCAAACTGACCAAAACATCTGCAGAGGGGATCATCTGATGGGACAGCCAGGCTGGGAATAAGGCCATTTTCCCCCTCCTTCCATTTCCCATCAGGTGGTGTCTGAGAGCTCCTTCTGGGCAGCCTCAAAGCTGCTCCAGGCTCACAGCAGAAAACCTGCCTGTGGGGGATGCCCTGCCCTGGAGCACAGCCCTCCCTGGGCTATGAGTGGTAAAACAAACTCTCGGATCAGAACGGCTGGCTTTGCTACAAAAGACTACAAAGCTCACAATGAGTAAAAGAATATCCTACAAAATCCTTCTTCAGACTTCCCTGAGCCTCTTCCATGGAACAATTAGTGGATGCTCTTGTTTTGAACTCTGTGACTCACTCCTGTGATTCTGTTGTGGCCTGGGATCACTCAGTCGCTTAATGCGGCGCAGGGAAACAGGCAATTGTGAGAGTTTCCTCTCTGCCTCCCTCAGCCTCCCGCTGCAGCTCTGCAGCACGTTATTCTTCAGCGCCATGCGACCGCAGCCTGGATGCTCGCAGCCCACATGTGCTGGCTCAGCCTTCAGGCAACGCTTCCTCACAGCGAGCAGGAAGGTTTCCCAAAGACAAAAAGCATCTCCCTGTGTTCTACAGTACTTCGTAATCCAGCTGCAAGGGCAGGCCTGTTATCAATGGTCTTAATAGTTAAGCTGCAGCTTGGCTCTACTACAGCTTTATTTCTAATATGGTATATTCACTGTGTGTACATGTGTTTGTGCATTTGTTAAAGCTCCATTAAAGATAATAGACTCTATTAAAGCAATTACACTGGCTAATGGCTCCCACATTATTTCTCTTAACCATATCTAACTTTTCCAGTCAGCAGTGTATTTACTGTTATAAACTAGTGATTTTTAATCACTGGATTTGCACAACATATGCATTTGTGTAACTTTCCAAGTAGATACGAAAGGCATTTCACAATTAAACCAAAAGTGTTTCCAGAGACTCCCAGCACCCACAGGATACGTTTGGATGCTTCTCTGTGCTTACCTTGCCTTGGTCATGCTATGGTAACTTTGGCAACAGAGCAAGCAAAAGCCTTGAATGAGTTTCCAGCTATGCTGCAGTGTCCTTCACACAGGGCTCCCTCCGGCCCTGGGGGGGTGGCTCAGCCAGTGGCTCCTGCAGCCGCAGGCAGCAGCTGCTCCTTTATCAGGGTCTGGGGTTGAGGGCTCCTCTATGTGATGCTCAGGATTCTCACTTGTCTGCTTTTGACCTCCCTCTGCCTGATCTCTTCTCTCAAACACTTTTCCCCCTTAGTCTCTTTGCTACTTCCCTTCAGTGGTTGCTTTCCCTCTTACCACTCAGCTGAATTTCTTTCAATTTCTTCCCCTTTTCCTCTTTTAGCTTCCCTCTTTCTCTTGCTTTTCCCTCTTCCAAACCACAGGCACCACTGTCTCCCGTTCTAATCATTTTCCCAAGGGCTGAATCACCGCAGCTCTGTGTGCATGGCCATTCGTATGGCTCAGAGTCATCTCCCACAGCGTGGGGCACTCAGCTGAGGAACGTTATATTGGCTCTCTCTGAAGTCAATGGGGAGAGACTGGAGCCTCCAGAAGGTCACTCAGTTTTTAAGGCTGTCAAAAGACCTTGTGAAGACTGATCTCCTGCCATGGTCTGCTAGTAAGACAAATATCCTAATTTATGAGCTTTGAACTGGGGACAAAAGTTAGTACAAATCCTGCTTTTGCGCAGTCTTTTGGCATATGTCAGATGGATGGGGAGCACAAATCAGAGCATCTTCCCTCTAACCAGTGTTGCCCTCCCAGGTGCCAGACTTTCCCCCACCCTAAATTCTCACCTCTGCGCTACAAAGTGTTTGGTCTGACTTCAATAAGCCAAGTGAGCGTTTTTGCTCCTGTTCCTTTTTCACTCTAAAAATAAGTATCATGTAAGGAATAAGGAAATAAAAGTGAAAAAGGAAGCAAAACTTTCTTTCTCACCCAACCATTTTTAAGCAGGCGTCTGCACAGTTTCCACAGCTTCTGTTTGCTGGGAAAATGTCTGCCAGGGGCTAGCTTGAACGTTTTGAATGGAGCCATGTTTAGCTTTTTCCATAGCAAATCACACGGGAACCATGAACTGCAAATGCAGCCTTATCTCCATCCAGACATTTGTTCCCAAAGAGATTTTACCAGTTCTCTGTGATCACACTGAGAAAATACAGGCGACATTACAACAACAGAGTCTCTCTGTAGGCACGCTCTATTGCATACTGAGGCTGCTGACCGGTTGTTATATGGTAAAGCTCTATTTTCTATGTAGAAATCTAGTCCTATGATCTGCCTGTGAGATTTTGTCATGGTTTTCCTAGGATTTCACTTCCAGGATCATTATTGCTGGACCAGGAACATAAAAGCCTGTGAAGTCACATGCTCCCCCCACTTCCCTGTGCATCTCTTCCCTCCCTTCCCTTTTACAGCACAGGAGGGATGACCACTCTCCCCATGAAGGTCCCTTATCCCCAAGGCAGGCTCGTGGGACCCTGTTTCCCATACTTAGCCCCTCTCCATGGGTCACTGGTGAAGGGAAAACTGTGTCCACATCCACACGTTCTTTGGCCCAGAGAGCTCTTGGGAGTATTTTTGGTTCATTTTATTACTGACTGCAGGACATGCTGTACGAGGAAAGGGTAATTCCTTGGCCTTGTGTCTGACCAACGTGGCTGTTGCGGCGGTGGCTGCTACACTCTCTGTGGCTCTCTGCTCCCCGACTGCCATCCAGTGTGCCGCTGACCTGGTGGCTTTGATAATCAGACTTTTATTAGCCTGTTAAGTAAATGCTGGCATTGAGCCACTGGCAAGCTGTAAAGCTGGCTGAACAATTGCAATAATAATTCACCCACCTTGAATGAGGTCCATTTAAACGCGGTGCTTATTTCCTGAATGGAAATTAATCTCTTGTAAGGATTTGGTTTAGATTAGTTCACTGCATGGTTTACTTCAGCCTATAATTTTACCACTGATACATAAAGTAGGTTCATAAATAGAGCAATGGGGTCTTGGCTGGGCTAAGAGATAGTGCTGTGCACTAATGTAAATTATAAATGTAGAGTCAGAAAACCTAACAAGCCCAGCTGGCAAACTTCCATGTATTATCTCACAATAATTGCTTCCAGCCAGGAGATATTTTTGTACAGCAGAAGACAGGTTATTTATATTATATATTTAGCCTAAAACCGTAGTAACATCCTCTGGCAAAGGTATTATCTGATGGTGTCTGAAATGGAACCACCTTTCCTCTTTCCAGGCATTAACAAATGAAAATCTTTGTGTCATCCATGGCATTTCCGGAATTGGAGAATAAAATGAGGAGGATTTTTAATACGTAGAGTTTATTTCTTAAAAAGTAAATCTATTTTTGACAACCAGGTTTCCCAGAATTGTTATGTGTGGTTTGTATCACTGACCAGAGAAATATTTCCTTTATGATTCTAATCAGGCAGAAACAACAGTACCACCAGCAGGACCAGCTCTTGGTTCAGCACAGTCAGAAAAGAACCTGTGAACAAGCGAGGCACGTGAAGGTCACAGGAGAGGTTGTGTTTCTTCCTGTTAGCTCAGAAATGCCTGGATGCCTGCTACGTTGCCCATCTGCACATTCCCAGGCAAGCACTACAGTAGTGAAGATGTGAGGCCAACAACCGGGAAGACTAACAGGGTATGTTTCAGAAACCTTAGACAGAGACAAAACTTAGTGAGGGGCCAGGCTCACTACTCGATGTAGTTGTTCCATCTTCCAGTGACAACAAAGAATGAGTGTTGTGGTTTAACCCCAGCCAGTGGCTAAGCCCCACACAGACACTTGCTCATTACCTGCAGTGAGATGGAGAGAGAATCAGAAAAGTCAAGTCAGAAAACTCATGGATTGAGATAAAGACAGTTCAATAGGTAAAGCAAAAGCTGTGCATATGAGCAAAGCAAAACTGGGAATTCAATCACTTCCCATCAGCAGGCAGGTGTCCAGCCACCCCCAGGACAGCAGGGCTCCATCACATGTAGTGGTTACTTGGGAAGATAAACGCCATCACTCCAAACGTCCCTCCTTTCCTTCTTCCCCCAGCTTTATGTACTGAGCATGACACCTTGGGACAGTTGGGATCAGCTGTCTCAGCTCTGTCGCCTCCCAGCTCTTGTGCAGTCCCAGCCCACTCACTGGTGGGATGGGGTGAGAAGAAAAGGCCTTGACTCTGTAAGCACTGCTTAGCAGTGACTAAAGCATCCCTGAGTTATCAACACTGTTTCCGGCACAAATCCAAACCAGAGCCCCATACCAACTACTATGAGGAAAATTAACTCTATCCCAGCCAAAACCAGCACGAGAAAGCAGGAGGATGGTACTACTTGGGATTTATGATCTCAGGTGCCTTCAAGTCTTTCAATAACTTGAGAAGATGTCATGAATATTAAGAAATTGGTTGGCCTGGGTTGCCTGCTCCCTTTCCAGTCACAGGTTGTGGCCAAGGAAGTCTCTGCCAGTGTTTGGGTTAGGTGACTATTAGGTCCTGGCACAACCCCAGAAGTTCAGGCTGTGCTAATGACAGGCTCCTCAATAAAGGAGGCTGGGCTCAGGGAACTCAAGGCAGATCAGCTTAACCTCTGCCCTGGACAAAATCACTAAAAATAACTTAATTACTGGTAAAGAACCCAATCAGTTGTTATCTGAAGATGCTGATGTGGTAAGTGCAGAAGGCATTAATGAGAACAAGCCTTGTCAGGCCTGAGGCTCAGTATTCAGTGCTGATGAGAGCAGAAGCTTGGTGGACATGGACCATCATAATGCAAGGTTTCTGTCAGTTATTTGAACAAGTATCACACAACAGCCTGATTTAATAAAAAATAGAGTAGAACTGTGTAAGATTGAAATACTCGGTAGTCTGAGACCTGGTGGATTGAAAAGGTGCAGTTGTTCAAGGAGAACTGCTAAGGAATGGGACTTACTGTAGTGACGTCCGCATGGAGCGATACAAAACTTATTGCTGGTTTTGTCAAGATCTGAGAATAAACATAACATTTCTGCTAAGACATCAGATAGTGCAAATGCAGGCCAGGCGGCAAATAATGATGAAGGGTCCCCTAGATTGTCCAGGATTGCTCAGTAGAGAGCTCATCCAGGCAAGTGATGTCTGAGTACAGTCCTAAGATATCTAGCTAAATTAGACATCTAAAAAGCAGGAACAGAGGCTGGACTTACAGGAGGTGGTTTTCAGAGGGTAAGCAGTGACTCTGAAATACTTTGGAGAGCTCAGAAGAGAGAAGCAACTCAGCAGGAGCTCCCAGTGTGATGGAAGAAAAGGTGTTGGCTATCTTTGGATACGCAATTGGTGAGAAGTGGGTAGAGATCAAAGCCCCACATGAAACCATTGCTGGAACATGTATCCCGCTGGAGTGTTCCCACTGAAAAAGAAGACTGAAGAATTTTCTGTCAGCACATCAGAGAGTCATAGAAATAGTTCAAGAACTGGGGAAAAAGGCCTTTCATCAGCTACTGTAGAGTTCACTTTATTTAGTATAGTCAAAGGAAGAAGATATCAGCCTTCATCACCTAGCGTAAAATCACTTACATTGGGGTAAAACCAGAGGGTGGGATTCAATCACCTAAACACAGTCACTTGCAGCATGTTAGATGCCAGATGTGTGACTCCTCCTTTGGGCAGGGAGGAGGATGAGATAAACTCTCAAGGCTCTACTCAATCCTATGTCCGGGGATCTGCTGGATATGCTACAAGCCTGGAGTTAGGCACGTTGTGCACTCCAGACATTAAGCCCTTCAGTCTTCCCATGTCAGCAAGTTCCCCTAGCTGCTCTGCAAGCTCTGCAGGTAACAGAAGTGTTGTTACGTGGCTGGGCACGTGAGCAGCTCTGAGGGGCCCCTTGCAGCACAGTGCACTCGCCTTCTCAGTGCCCACCGCTCCTTTGAGCACAGCAGTCACGCTGGGGGCAAGTCACAGGATCATCCCTCTGCCAGTGTTTTGCCTGCACTGTAGCACCAGCAGGTCATTTGACAGCACTGATGCAGTCAGCTGGGGACTGATCGTGTGGGGAAGCCAGCAAGAGCAGCTGTGTCCCAGTGCTATAGGATGGGACAAGCTGTTGCCACAGCTCTGTGAAGGTGGGAGGTGTTTGTGAGGGACTCTGCCAGTGTCATTATGACTGCCCACACCGCAGGCCTTCCCCTCTATGTGATCCACTCAATCCACACAGGAAAATGCATGTATACAATGGATGTATACAACGATCATCTCATGAGGAAGGTGACATGTTAAGGTCTATTAAAATGACTGCTACAGCCACATAATGATAAGTCCAAATCTGAATTCACACATGCTGTGAAAAAAACCAAACCCCTCCAAAAATAATAATGACAGTTCAATAGAAAGTAATTCTGTATCCAGATGTAAAAAGATAAATGCAGGAAAAGTGGTTCCCTTAGTGGTTGTGTTGTAATGATTAAAACAATTTGTGACAAGCAGTAGAAACTGAAGAGTGTGAAACTAATAAATTTGAGACAATTCAGGATTTGGGGGGATTCATACAGTAAAAAGGATAGTTGCTGAGAAAAAATACGTTTATTTTGCTTTTTAAACCACCATTGTTCCTGCTTTCATTTCTCCCAGTTTTGTTCTTAGTTGATATACTGACTTAGAAGTATGGCTGGTCCACAGTACTATTGAGTAAAGGGCCCTAAAGTTCATTTTTAAAGCCTGGAGAACAGCAATATGAATTCTCAGCTTGCTTGCGAGGGAAGTTTCAAGTTTTCTTAAACTAATTTAAGTTTATAGGGAGGCATTCAGGGAAAATAAACACCCAAAGGCTTAACGCTTTTGATTTGTATATCCACTGGATTAGGCCTTCAAACATTTTTGAGTTATCCATAATATATGAGTCTTAATCCCATAAATATTATGAACCGAGTGGTAATGAGCTATCAGCTTTACTCTTGTTTTGAAGTCTACCCTGACACCAGTTGAGTCACTGTCTTTGGAACAGGATCAGAAAATGATGCCAGCAGCATCTACAGCTGCTCCGTTACAGCTGTGGATGAACAAGGAAAAAGATGATTCTCCAAAGTGAAATGTATTCACCTGTAACAACAATCGCGTTAAAGTCTCATCAGTTCCGTTCAGATTCACGTGTTTTGTGAAAGTTTCATAAAGTTGTGGGGGTTTTTTTAACAAAATCCTGGTGTAGCTGAAGTCTCTAGGAGTTCTGTGGGAACTCCTAATAACTCGGACTGTGACTTAGCTTTTGCATTGAGCACTTCAATTTATTGACTTATCTATTATGAATATTACCTGTATGCTAACCACATCACAAAGCAAGTTCCAGAGTTATTACCTTCAGAGTTAACTAAAGCACAATCAAAGTCAGAACACCTCATTTTGGATAGGGCATGGCAGTATATCTAAGCTATGCACTGATTAAAGCTGTGAAAAAAAATTGCTTCAGTTCTGTAGATGAACTAAATATATATACTTAAAAGTTCTTTGCAGATTAACCCAGAATGCCCTTGCTTTTACTGTTTTCTGATGGAAAACAATCCTTTGGGGATGAACTTCACCACTGAAAGTGAAATAAGTTCTTCTGGTTCTGGACATTTAAAGTGAAAATGAAGGAAAAGTGGAAAAAAGTGTTAGTTTTCGCTGCAAAGCTGTTACTGAGGGGAAAGAAAAAGTGGTGAGCTGAGCTGTGAGGGTATGTAGGTGAAAAGGAAGCAGCTCAGAGATTGTGGCTCCAGCAGGACCAGGCAATGGAAAAGTATTGGCCAGGATCTGGCTTCTGCAAAGGGCTGCAATGTGATGAGCAGGGGCCCGCGGCCACAGCAAAACACTGAGCTAAGCTGCCACCTCCCAGTCAGCCATGATTACCTTCATCCCTTATCCTGAGTCTTCTGGTGAGATATGGCACCTTGGCTGGGTGTCCTACCTCCCCATGGACACAGACCTCTGGTTTGTGCCAGCCCATGCTGCTGCTCTGCCCTAGCCACCCCTGCCTGGCCTCCTATCTCATTGCAGCTTCCCTAGCCCATGCTGAAGCCACACTCCAAAAGATGCCATGCAAATGGTTTTCAAAGTGAAGGAGAGATGATGAAAAGAACAGCTTGAGAAAAATCATATTAGAGCATGGGGACATGAGCATGGTGCCACATATAAGCATAGCTTAAAAAGATTAAGATGTCTTGATCCTGAAGAGATAAAATTAGTAAGCCTAACATGTCTGGGCTTTCCTCATTTTTATGCTAGGCAAAACCTTTTTTTCCCCCCTGAATTTGACTTGAATTTACAAGTAGAGTTGGCTTCCCTTCAGTGGTATGTTTTGGTGAGTACATTATTTACTACTGAAATAGAAAAGGTCTCTGGCATAGCACCGATGGGATAAAGAGTGAAAAACAAAGATGAATGCAAGAAGAAGAGAAGCAGAGTTTGCAGCTGAGCTATGAGATGAAGCAGAGGTCATAAGGGACAGAGCTACAGGAAATCTGTTCACTATGGCAGCAGGTGCAGGGGGGAGCTCTCATACACTGATATCAATTGGAAGCGAAGGTACCACACAAAGAAGCAGCTATGTGTAGACAATGAGAAGCAAAGAGGCCAAGATGAGGAGTGGAAAAACAGAGGAGGCAATTTTGAGCTTCCATGAGGGCACAGGAAGCTGTTTGAGAAGAGGCAGCAGCCCTGCTTTCAGTACACAGGGGGAATTGTTGGAATTTGGTGTGATTTCTGATGCAGCCTGTAATGCTGTAGTTTCACAGTCGCTTTCAACTGGAGACAGGGCTTTGGTGGGAAAAAAAGAAAAAGAGGTTTAAATCCACATCTGTTCCCAGTTTACTGCAGAGCCAGAGAAATGTTCATGCAGCACAAAGTGGATAGTAGCATGGGGAAGGGAAGGAAGGCACAACTGGAAAAGTAGTGGAGGGAGTAATGCAGAACCACTTCTTTAGACAGCTGTGCCTGTATACACCATCATAATGCAAATTAAAAATCAAGACATAGCAAAACGTTCCAGCTTCTTCCTCTCTAACTTAAATTAGAAGATAGCCATATAGTATCAGCTGTTAGGTATGTTTTGTGTAATTTCTTACACCATCCATCTCACTCTAAATAGTAAGTACTGCCCAAAAGTGCATTAGGGTAAACTGTAGGTGGGTAGATTTCTCTGTAAGCTCTGAATGTCTCACCACATCGTTTTGATCAGACCTTCCATGCAGGGCACAATTCAAACAGCATTAAAATCCAAGAATACTACTCTTACCTACCAGAAGTCTGTCTGCTTCCTGCATCTTTTTCTCCAGGTGTGCCTGAAGTCTTCTGTAGAAACTACCTGCCATCTTCCTCCAACTCCGTTCCTATGGTCTGACAACTGAATAAGGGTGATTGCCCAAAAGCAGCTCCTTGCTTAGTAAAGGAACAGATTGCCATGTTCAATATATAAATACATATAACACACACACATATTCACACATACTGCTGATTATCGACTGAGGTAATGACTTACAGTCTGCTGAGATTCCAAGGCCAGGTTGCATGGAGCTTTGAGCAACCTGGTCAAGGTGTCAACCTGTCAACCTGGAAGGTGTCCCTGCTCAGGGCAGGGGAGCTGGAACTGGGTGATCTTTAAGGTCCCTTCCAACCCAAACCATTCTGTGATTCTATGATTCTGTTGTGGTGGGAATTTTCTGTTAAATATGCACATTAATGTGAGTATACATGAGGCAAGGCAAAGTCACCTGAAGCAGAAGTGTTGAAGTTTGGCATAAACTTTAACTCTTGGAATAGATTCAGAACAAATGCAAAGAACCCATTAACAAGGTTGTGGGTTTTTTTTGCTGAATATAGATCATGCCATGCCTCCTTTGATTATTAGTTTAGAGAATCAGCTTTGGACTGATTGGTGTCTCTATAACCTCTGCTGTTCAACATTTCAGATGAAACAAGTCTGCTGCTGATGCTAAGCTATTTGAGGTAGCATGAATGAGGGCTGGCTGTAAAGACCTGGAGAAGGACTTCATGAGGCTAAATGACTGGACAATCAAAGAACAGATGAAATTCACTGTGTACAAATTGAATTGGCACCTATCAGTAAGAATAATCCTAGCCTCTCATATAAGATGAAAAGCTCTGACATGATTGCTGCCACTGAGGAGGAAACTGTGGGGTTAGTAATATATCAGAAAATATCAGCGAAGCGAGTGGCAGCAGTCAGAAAGAAACAATCAGATGTTACAGACTATTGCTAAAGGAACACAGAACACAACAGGAAACATGAAGAACAGTACAAATCCATAGCTAACCTGTACCCTTACTTAGCCCCATCATCCCAAAAAGCAGAAACAGAAAAATGTAGAGAGGGGCAACAAAGATAATCAAAGATTTCGAGTCCCTTTTGTAGAAAGTCAGTCTGAGTAGCTTAGCATCCCCCAGTTTGGAAAAGGGATCATATGACACAGTAACACATATGGAAATCATCAGTGTCAGGGACACATTAGGAAAGCACAATATCTCACAGCTCTCAAAGACAGTGAGCCACAGAGCTCACAGCTCAGAGCAAGCACAAGGAGCTGGTGCCTTGTGCAGTGGGTGAGACCTGGGGAAGCCCTCACTCGTGGATGCTGTGTGGCAAAAGCCGAAGTGAGCACAAGGGGAGGCTGGGTGAGCACTTGGAGAGCATGAGAGCCACCGCAGAGTGCTGGCTCAACAAACCAAGCTGAGCTGAGGAAACCCCTGAGCAGACATCAGTCAGAGAGTGGGAGAATCCAAAGGGGAAGTTTTGTGTGTGCTGCCTTGTTTCTGCTCATGGTGAGGCAGCTGCCGTGGGTTTGAGCTGGACACAAGGCTGTGCTAGATGGGCCCCTTGTCTGCATCAGTACAAATGCCTTTTTACAACAAATTTCTCTCTGACTGATGAGAGCTAGCACTGACATCATCTGAACCAGATGCACTGCAGCAAGGTTGAAAGAAGAGGGAGAAGGATGCATGGCTATTTTTGGCACGTGAGGCACAGCTGCTCTCTCTCTTCTCTCACAAGTCAGGAAGGGCACAGACTGGAACATGAGGTCAAAACTCCCTTTAGCATGTCCTGTATTTCTTAATAAATGGACTGAAACCAGAGAACACCAGTAAGCTGTCAGTTGTTAGAGAAACCTGAGCTTTTTTTTAGCAACTTTTCTGAATGTTATGAGAACTTCCCTGTGCAGAGGATGGTATTTTTAATTTACAATAGCATTTGATGCATCTGAGAAGGCAGAAGCGTTCTTGTAGACTAGGATGGATAGAGGTCATCTTGAAAAACACTGATTTCCTGTGCATGGCTAGTATAGTGGATATGATGATCCATGGTTGAAGCAGGTACTACTTTAGCAAAGGTAATAAAAACCTGTAGTCAGTGGATAGTCATAAGCTTATATAAAGCTTGTAATTATGGGTACCAATAGAGATAAAACTGACTTGTCCGTAAAGAAATACGAGGGATACCAAAAGGTGATGCATGTGTTAACTAGGTAGGAGAAGATACAAGTGAAATGATGGAGGATTAAAATTATTTAAAGCACAAAATAGGAGAGGGTTTTTAGGAGAAAGTTATATTGTTGCAATGATCTGTAAGTTCACAGGGACAGCCTCAGGAAAGGTACAGTGATCTTCAGAAAAGGACTTGAAATCATCTGCTCTATATTGTTAATGGGTTAACTCTGGTAGGAAGCTAAGCCCCATGCAGCTGCTTGCTCATTCCCCTTGCCTTGGTGAAATGAGTATCACAAATGTAAAAGCAAGAAAACTCATGGATTCAGGTATAGACAGTTTAATAGGTAAAGCAAAAGCTGCATGCACATAGCAAAATAAGGAATTAATTTGCTGCTTCCCATTGGCAGGCAGGTGTTGAGCCATCCTCAGGACAGTAGGGCTCCGTCACACACAACAGTTACTTGGGAAGACAAACACCATCGCTCCCAGCATATCCCTACCTTCCTTCTTCTTCCACTCAACCTTTACTCCTGGGCATGATGCCATATGGACATATGGTCTGAGATTTCCCTTTGGTCAGTTAGGTTCAGCTGTCGCAGTTGTGTCCCCTCATAGCTTCTTGTGCAGCCGCAGCCCACTTGCTGGCGGGGCAGTTTGATTAGCAAAAATGGGCTTGAGGCCAGTGTAAGCACTGCTTAGCAGTGACTAAACCACCCCCGAATTATCAACACTGGTCACAAACCCAAACCAGAGCTCTACATGAGCTACAATGAAGAAAATTGCCTCTATCCTAGCCAAAACCCATACATATCTATATAAATGACAGCACAACAAAATGGAAGAGCTCTGTGTTTGACATCGAGATACAAAGCCAACAAAAATACATATGAAAGGTCGTCTACTTGAAGCCAATGAATACCGTGCTATCCCACTGTACACATGCTCTAATGAAGTCAGTATCTGACACACAACACAGTGCCACAGCAGGGCTCATGAGCAGTCACACGATGGCTGTCAGACCCAACCAATGCGCAGTACAGGTAAACTTGAAAGCAAATCGATTCTCAATAGTATATTTGGTATATATATTTGGTATAGCCGTATCCCGTGATGCTGGGATGTGCAAGAGGGAGCCTGTATGCCTCTGTATGTGTGGCAGAGGTGGCTCTTCTGGTGCGCTGATCCCTTCAGGATGATGCAGATGGGGAGTGTCAGCGTAGCCACCTCTTCTTCCCTCCTAACTTAATGCCGATGTTCTGCAGACCTGGGGGAGCAGAGACCGCACAGCCTGAGACCGCTGCACGGGCACGGGCCGGCCTTGCCCGAAGCGCCGTTGCTCCCTGGGCCTGTGCACGGCTCCACCCTGGGCCTCCACCGCCGGGCCCACCCGCGGCCCTCTCCCTCTCCAGGGCGGCGGAGCTG
>JANHGB010071348.1:47801-68840 GCA_026283785.1 Coracopsis vasa
TGCAAGAAAAAAATATCTTCATTTTCATGCGTATTATCAATTTTTAAAACAAGGCGGCGAGCGCAGGTGAGGGGGGCGGCCTGAGGGCCCCGCGGCTGCTGAGGGGGAGGGCGGCCCGGTGGGACAGGTACCCGGGACGGAGAAGGAGAGCGAAGCTGAGCCCTAACGGGGCCAGGGCTGGCAGCGCTTCTCCCAGCTGGAGGCTTCGGGGGGATCGGTTGGATACAGCCTTCAGGCTGGGAGGGCCAGCAGCTCTGATGTTGGGAGTCGTGTTGAGCACGGGGGAATTAAGGGTGGAAAAATGCGGATCTCTCGTTTTCTCAGCCTGGAAGTTTTGGGATTTTTAGTGCTAAACCCCAGTGATGGTAGCTTTTATTTCTCAATAAATACAGTCTAAGAAACTGTGCTACAACATTGAAATGACATGCTTGTTATCTTTTTAACTCAAAAAATCCTTCAATTTCATTCCAGCCAGTGTGAGAACAGTTACACTGATACAAAGATGTGTTATTTATTGTTTTTAAAATGACCAACTACAAAGAGGGAAGTAACAGTCACCCATATGCTGCCTCCAAACTGGGCTTAAAGAAAGAGAAAGGAAACTGACATCTTAATAAAGAAACTCTGTGCATATATACTCTTATGCATAACATGAGTCTTATAAGACTGTGACCTCTAGTGTGGATGAGCTGCTCTCCTCTTTCCTCAGAGCAACAGCCATCAGCTGGCCCAAGCTAGGGCTGCCGTGTTACCAGCACTGGTGCTGGTGAAAGGCTGGAGCTGTGGGGAGATTCTGGGAAAAATAATACTTCACCTTTCCCAGGAGAGCTGGAAGAAAGACGTGTCACTCACTGGGTGCATTTCGGGCTGTTTGGGGTATGTGGTTCTCCCGGCTCCATTAGTCCGGCAAGACTTTCTGCAAACACTTCAGTTGTCCTTGCCAATGGTTTAGTAGAAACCAGCTCATTCATGTTTTGGTAATCCACGCTAATCTTTGTGTACAAGTGCTTGAGTAACTTTTTGCTGTGCTTCTGAATAGAGATTTAAGAGCTCTGCAGTGAAGTGCTTTTATAATGAGGGCTTTCACAAAACATGCTGCGGAACATATACCAGCAAGCGCTACTGGTAATTAAAAGTAAATGAAAGATTTGAGAGAAATGAGCAAAGTACACCAGGATGCATTATCTCTGGCTTTATCCTTTTGTATTTGTTAATTTACTTGCTAATTTGCTATTGGCCTTACAGTAACTCACGGAAATGCGTGTTCTTTATTAAAATTTTCTTATATAACTACTAAAGTCTCTGATAATGTTGTATGGGTATTCCCCCATGTCACTGCTGAATAGGAAGGTGCTGAGTGTGGTTTTCCAGTTGAAGCTACAGATTTTCACTAGGGCTTTAAGCACTTACAAAACTGAAAAGTAAGGATATTTAGAATAAATATTTGATTTAAAAAACAAAGTTGAGTTTAGAGGCTTGTGGTTACTTAAAATGTTGTGGTCATGATGGGTTGAGGGAATGCAAATGAACCTCCAAATGCTCATGAGCAGTGTTTTGTATCCTTGAGATTAAGACCATACCCAACTATGTCTTTTTTTTTTTTTTGCCTTGCTTCTCAGTGCTTATTCTATTAAAGTTACCACTTTTCTGTATAGTTCATTGAGATTAGGCAGTGAAAATAACCTGTTCTCATACACGATACTGATGATTACAGTGCAGCAGCACTTTAAAGAGTCGTAAGAGGCAAGTATTGTATTGCTGCTGGCTTCCTCTCTCTTCAAACTTAGATAAATCAGCCTTTGTTCTCTTCAGTAAAGTGAAGTCAAAAGTTTGGGCCTAAGGTGCTGCTGCTGGAATTGTAGTGGGGTCATGTAAGAAAAGAGGATTTATTAGCACCCGGATAAATTAATTGTGATGAACAGGAAGACAGAAAGCACTGCAAACAATGTTTTGTACTCACAAAAGGGAAAACCCTAAAGGTTAATTCTGACTTTGTTCACAAATTAGGCACACTTGGTTAGGCTTTTTTTGCTCACCATAACTTGGGCCTCCAACAGCTACTGAACCACCTGACCTTTCAAATGGGATTTATTGAAGTGTGTAACACCTCTGGAAGTGCTCCGTGGGAGTTATGATTTTTCTGGGGTCATTTTAGCATTGGGTTTCCTTGAGCAGACCTTCTTCCTAATTGAGCAGCAGACAGGCTGTGGCCTTTTCTGGTTTTGGCCATAATACATATTAACAACGCTTGTGGAAAGGGATTTTCTTACCTCCTTTGGAGTATATCGGCCTCAAAGGTGAGCAGAAAGGAACCTGCAGAGTTGCCATAGTGATTTCCAAGTTCATCCTTAGCATCTTGCATCTTTTTCCAGAGAGCAGCTCTTTCATGCTGTGTCACTTAGATTAGGATTGAGCCCACGGTATGTTGTAATACTATTCAATATTCTCGAAGGAAAACTGCTGCAAAACCCTTATGTATTCAGGATGAATGTGCCCTTTGTAAATCAGCAGTCACACAAGGAGAAAGTTGGCCCTCTTGCACAGAACAAAGGCTGCTGTGCCTATGTTATGACTGGTAATATCCTTACTTGAGGTATTTACTTAATTCTGTGTAATGTTAAATATTTAACTGTCCATTTAATTTTCTGTTTTCTTCTCTTTTAGCACAGAGGCACAGATTCTGTTAACTGCTCACCTGAAAGATGCTTTCAGGGAGAAACATTTCTTTATCAGGCCTCCTAGTTACTGCTGCTGTGGAATCTGAGATCTGCTATCGACATTGTTTGTTTGTTAAACATGAGTGTTCTGTATGGAAATTGAATTAGCTTTTGATATGGAGTTACTTCCCTATTTATTGACTGACACTGAGAATGTGAAGTGGCTTAATGACTAATCTGAAGTCAGCAGGCAGAGGGCTGAGATCATGTGCTTGCCTCAAGTAGGGTTTCTTTGTTCAGTGTGATTCCTTTGGGGCATGCAGAATTTGGATTCTGCCTCCCCTTTGTACATACTGTACAGTGCTGCTCCCTCTGTTTCAGACCCTCCTTCATCTTACAACCATGCTTCCTTCCAGCATATGTCTTATTATCTACGTGTGATAAATTACTAATTGGGACCTTGCTGCCTGATGAGTATGAGCCGTGACACTTTCTATTCTTTCTCACCCCCTCCTCCCTTTCCTTCCTCTCTTACTGCGTTACAAATAGGTGTGTTAGTTTGCAACCCTGGTGTCTGAGTAAATTGTCTAGTTACTCTGCTCTTCTTGCCTTCTGTCAATATGTTTATTTATAACAACAGAAAATGTAAAAATAAATATTTTTACCTTGAAAAGTAAATATTTATTATGTAAACAGCTGTGTACTCAGATTTAGGGATGGAAAGTGGAAAATGAATTTTTTTAATAGTGCTTTGCTAGCTCCTTTTGTTTCAAAGGTGTATGCATTACCTATATTTGTAAGTCAGATCAGACAGCACCTGAATCAGAACTACAGGTGTAACAGTAATTTGCTAAGCACAGTGTATGTATGCTCAGATAATAAAATCTCCTTAGAAGAGGGCTGCTTGGGAGAAGTGGCTGCTTGAAGCTAAGAGCAGAATGAATGTGATGTGTGTGAACTTGCCCTGTTTTCTCTAGCGGCAGAAGAGTTGGTTGGAGAGGTTTAGTGGGCTCAGGTTGAAAGGTTTCTTTTGCTAAGGAGTCGGGAAACCATTGCAGAGGAAAATTTCTTGCTAAAGCACCTTTGAGGCAACCTGTGGAGCAAAAAGTCAGGTATTATAAAACTGAGTAAGAATGAAAGAGTTAGTGTCTCTGGAACAGGCAGGAACTAGGCGCTGATATTAGATTTTTCAGAGTTGTTTTGCAAGTATCCTGATCTGTGTAAGGTAAGGCATGTGGCATCAGTGTAGCTTTTCAAGACGTTGCTAAATTCTGCATGATAATAATGATGATGGAAAACTAGAATCAGATGATAGCGGTGTTTTAATGTGCCTGATGATAATGAAGTTTGACAGTGGCTCTATGACTTTGCAGATTGATGGGGTGAGCAGAGTAGTCCGTAGCTCAGCTCATCTGTCTGGTAGCTCTTGGAATTAAAATTGGCAGTCAGGCCTTTGGGTCTAAAAAATATGTTTTGACCATTGAAAGAAACCATTCTTAGGGTGTTTTAGTTTTGGTTTTGGAAAGCCATAAAGCCTCCAGAGAGCATGGGAAGTGAAAAGACAATTTTTCCTGCTAGTAAACTGCTTTCTTGCTGTTTTAGTGGGATGCCAAAAGTATTTTATTTCCCATTTTTAATGTTATCATGGTAAGCGTCCTTTCCACTGACATATCAGCTTAGTTTTATGGTTTATCACTTTTGCAGATATACAGGCACCTGGAATGGTGGTTGTGGAGACTACTTGCAAGGCCAAATGCTTATAGACAGAGGCTTTTTTCTTATGTTATGACTATCTAATTCTTGTGGTCTGGTTGTTTCCCTTCCCACATGAGCAAATGTTTGACTTGAGGGAAACACCCCAGGGTTTCAAGGAAGGACCATCCCCAAACCTGTTCAGTGTGGTAAATCCAGGTAGCCTCAGCCCTGTAAAATATGTGACTTTTTGTTGCAAGTGCTAAGCTGATCATATGAGAAAGGGCTTGATTTCCCCTGTTGTTGGAGAGCATGGCTCTGGGGACAAGAGCTTACCCTTCTGTTAGTAACCATCCCTGGCCAAAACCTTGAGGCAGGGGTGAGGTTGAATTTCATGTGCTGGGCTAACTTCCAGCTGCTTCCTGTTGCTAATGGCCCACGGAGACTCAAGTCGGGGGCGGGGGGAGAGGAGGAATGGGCAGCACAGCTGTTTGCTGGGGCTTGCTTATTCCCTTTTATTGAGCAGTGCATTGATCTGTCAGTATTTGCTCTAATAGCTCAGGCTCTGATCAGGAGAGCTGAGCTGTCGACGTCCCAGCTTCAGTCTTGAAGAGCAATAGGCACACCAGTCTCAGGAGAGCAGGACAGACAATAGCTGAGTTTGGTGGTGCTTTATATTGCCGGAGCAAGATTTCCATGATTTTACCATCTTTGTGGTTGCTGTGTCCAAAGTAGAAGAGACACGGAAGGGGTGCTGACATATACGCATCAGCAGTGGCATGGAATCTTGGGGCCATGAGATGCTGTTGGACACCCTGTCCCAGGCTATGCTTGCACTGTGGTGGAGCATCAGTGTTTTACCACAGCATTGTGCTGAAAATTTGGTCCTGTACAGCCAGACCCCTTGTTTAGGAGAGAAGTACATTTTTATTTGCTTAAAGCAGTGAAAATCTTGAGGAGATAGCTGTTGAAATTGTACAAGAAGGGCCTGGTCACCAATGCCTGGAGTGCAGCACCAGTGCAGATAGTTGTCTGTGTGGTTTTGCTCTCAAACTAGTTAATAATCAACAGGTATTGCATTTCCCCTTTCCTTGGGAAACTTGAACATGCTCATGGCAAGACAGCTGCTGTAGTGTTCCCATGCTTGTGGTCTGTCAGGGTCTTGTACAGACTTGGCCATGAGAGGAGCTGCTGCGGTTAATGGTTCCCTATGAGCAGTGCATCAATGTCTGCTTCCTGTGAGAATGAGGAGAGACGAAAAGTCCTGCTTTGTCAGGGAGTCTCCGGTTGCTGTAAGATGAAAAAAGACCAGCACCTGCTTTTTCTTAGAGTGCAGTAGGTAAGGTTTGTTGTCTTTGAGTTGAAGAGACTGGGTATATTCATGCCTTTCACTTTCCAAATTAATTAAATATAATTTTAAAATAATTTAGCTGTGTTATAACTACTGATAATGGTGTGTAGCAACAGCTTTGCTGTATTTCTGGTGAACTTGGTGTGGCACTGAATTTTTTTGTGGGTGTCCAGACCTTTCTACTGGATCTGGACACACATGCTTCTTATGTTATTACTTCCCGCACTGCCAGGTCTTAGAGAAACAATGTGTGCTTTACATAGGCATTAAATGTGGCCCTAGCAAGTTTAGATTAGCTGTGGTTTTAATATTGAAAGGCCGGTATGGCGTGACTGTTCAGTGCAAGCCATTTGAGAAGTATATAGGGTTGCTGTCTTCAAGGTTTCTTCTTAGGAGCAATTGTTGTACATGTTAGCTGTCTAAAATGATCTTTAATGACTTGAAAATCATGATACAAAATATGAAAGTAGTTTTTAAAAGGAGGATTACAATGCAGGGAGCTAAGTAGGGAGTAATAATAGAAGTAGTAATAATAAAAAACACCCCAAACCTGACCAGGTAAAGACAATGCAGAGGACAGCTTAAGGCTATTCTAAGGAATTCTGTGTAGCAGCCTATGTATTTTGAGCACCAACATTGCAAAGTAGTGGAAGAGGAAAGAGACCAGCCCCAGAAATCCCTCACATTATAAATAAAAACAAGAAAGAGAATAAAAAGAACTGTATTTGTGCGCTCAGTTACATAAAACCAAGTTACATTCTTGGCATGGTTATGGGTGCCTGACTCAGCTGTGTGGCAGAGTATTCAGGTTTGCCTTTTTTCATGCCCATGTTAGAATTAGACTTTATGGACTCAATAGAGTAGAGGCAATATTCCCTGCGCAGAGGTTGTCTTCCTCATTCCTTTGCCAGGAAATTTGTGTGAGAGGCAGGTTTCATTGCAGCTGTTCAGATGTGATATTTCTCTGTGTGTGCGTTTAGTGCCCTTAACACCATTTAAGGGATTATGTTTTTGAAAGGCAAGTGTCTTCAGACAGTTATAGTCTCGCAGATGGCTCTGTCTTGTCCTCCAGTTGGCAAGCAGCCTAGGAAAAGGTATCAAAATAATTTTTAATATAGTAAACTGAGTGATGCCTTGAGAGAAATGCTCTCCAATGTTTGTACAAGCAACAAAAAAGTCTCAGTAATAAACATTTTGTGAAATAACAGCAGTAGATCAAAGTGGTGTTTAAATGATGCTCATGAGCATCATTTAATCACCAGCTAACTGCTACAGGTCTGCTGCTGTGGAACATAGAAGTTATTGTGTTGTTATGCCTTGTTGTGTCTGTCTTGCTTAAGGCACTGACCATTGTTGAAGTTTGTGATTTCTGTGTGTGTCTGTGTGTGCTGGATGCTTAAATGCTGGTTGTGAACCTATTTATTTCAAGTATTGAACTTTGTTCTTAATTTTGCTCATAGAAAGTCAACTGTTTCCAGCTTCCAGGATGCGGCAACACTATTGTTTAACTTCCTTGTGACTCCTTTGTGGAGTTAAATCAGATAAATTGCTTTCTTGCGAAATTGGATGCATCTTCACATGTAAAACTCTTGAACTGTTGTTGTGTATATAGACAACTAGTGGAATACTGCAAATCCTGAGACATGCATTTAAAGCTTAGATGTAAGATAGGATAGCTTGGGTTGGACTAGGAAGTCTCTGGTCCAACTCCCTGGCCAAAGCAGGGCTGACTCTGAAGTTGTACCAGGTTGCTCAGAGCTTTATGCTGTTGGGCCTAGAAAACCTCCAAGGACTGCATGACCTCTGGACAGCCTGCTCCACTGCTTGGCTGGCATCAGGGTGAAAAAATTTTCCTTTGTATCCAGTCAGAACCTCTCTTGTTTTAAGTTATGCCCATCTCTTTCTTGTCCTACCCTTGTGTACTGCTGTGCATGGATTGCTGTTATCCTCACTATTCGTATGTAGCATCTTAGGAATGTTGTTGCGTACTCAAATACCATTTATAATGCCTTTAATGGAAGTTTTAGATTACCACTCTTGGTATTCTTTGATTTACTTTTTTCCTATAGCATAAAATAGTATTGTATTTGCTGAAATTTACTGTTGCTGCAAATATATCTTTATACCCAAAGAGGGCATTCTAACCTTAAAGATGTTCTTAGTTCTGCCTTTGTGGCTTTCTCTGATAGAGAAGTCCTTGCTTATGACTCAGGCTTTAAGGTAATTTAAGTTTAAGACATTTCATATGTTTTTGTTCCGTAAAGCACTATGACACTGTCATTACAGAGAAATTAAAATCCACGTGTCTTCTCAGTATCTCTCACAGTTTTATTGGCACCTCTTTGTTTTTATGAGGCTATTCATGCATGATGTTCCTGCTCACTGAGCATTGGAAGGAAGGGATGTTTTTCAGGTTGTGAAACTTTTGCAAGTACCTTCAGAATACTGTGAGTTTTCCTTTACTCTTAGTCAGGACAGGATTTAAAAGGCTTCCAGCTTAAAGGTAGCACTGTTCCACTTGGAAATTAAAGGAGCCTTTTCATGAACTTCTGTCTATAGACTAGCCTGATGGACTTACTTGACACAGATATTTTATAAATATACTTTTCCTGTATCAGATCTGTGGATTAGTAAAGATTTGTTTACAAAATTTAGAATACAAAGACATAAGCAAGCACAAGTCATATTATAGGTAAGCACAAGTCATATTATAAAGGTAAGTTAAGGAGTCATGTAAATATCATGTTTGTATTTGCTTCAAATTTCTGGTGAAAATGTAAGTTAAACCTGAAGTTTCCAATGAAACTTCACTGCACAGAATCCCACACAGGATGGCCTTACTGCAGGGATCTGCCTTGGGGGGAACCTGTGACTCCAAGGTTTAAAAGCTTTGAGACTATTCAGATAAAATTCTATTGAGATGCTGCTTTTAAAGAATCAAATATTGTCCATGAAGACATGAGGTGTAAAAGTACAAAGCCTTAGGTGTATCCTTACAGTGAAAATGCTTTCTCTCTCTAGCTATCTTTCAGAAGTCCTGCATAAGTCCTTAGTTCTGTCTTGGGTGTGTTTTGTGACTTGGGTAAATTTGTAGCTTCTCATGTGGTCTGCTTTAACCACAGATTACTGCAGTACCTCAGGACTCATGAGATCAAATGTCTCTGAAAATGCATTGCTTTCCTTGAAAGGAAGCTACAGCAGTTCTGCCTGCTACTTTTTGACAATAATACTTGTCAGTAGTACTATGTGTAAACCTGAAAGAAGCAGGGGAAGAAATTTCCTGCTCTTGCCACAGTAGTATGAACCCAGGGGCTGTTCCGTACAACTGAAAGTGATAAGCAAATGTGAGTGACTTTGCACAGGACCCTCTAATCCTGGATTCTGAATTCAGGTTTTCTAAAGTAATCAATAAATAAATAAATAAATAACCCCCCCCCAAACCCAAACAGTATGGGAAATAATGAGTTAATGATCTGTATTTATTTTGGAAAACAATTTGAATGCTGCTCAAAGTTTTTCTCTGACAAGCTTTTTGCTTCTGCGGCAGATCGTCTCAGGTGTGTGTGTTTAACACCATATGGTACAATCTGCACCTTTTTAAATCCATTTAAAGTGCTAAACTGAATCCAGAATATGTTGACCTGAAAAAAAAAGGGGGGGGGGGTGACTTACTCAAGACAATCTTAATATAGAGAATATTTTTGAAAGGTAGGTCTGATTTTTGCATTTACTTTTAATTATTTTTTAAGTTAAAGTATTTTGCTGAGGACTTTTGTTTCATTACAGTATCACACAGAGTGTGGTACTTGCACCCAAGAAACATCTGCAAGTTATCATTAGGTACATGAGTAAGGGTACAATTTCTTTGAAGATTAATACTGTGCTTTAATTTACGTGGATAATAGAAGCAGGCAGGTAATGTTCAATGAAAGGTGGCAGATCCTATGGCCTTGTACTTAGGTGGGAATACTTAAGTGAATTACGAATAGCATGTGGCAGAAGTTAAAAAATCCTCTGGCAAAAATCTGGGCTTTTGTTGAGCATCATAGGCATATGTTAATAAGTGTAACCTGTATTATTAGCTAATGTATGTTTGCCCAGGGAGACTGTCAGAGTAAATTGTGGCAGGTAATTGTCTTGATTTCCTAGACGTGCATAGCAGTGATTTACAGTCACAGGAAAGAAGCTCTTACAAGAGTGTTTTTATTGAGTTGATCTCAAAGGAGATGAATAGAGCCAGTGTGCCTTTAGAGTGGGGTTTGGTTTAGATGCTCAAACAAGCTGTGTGTGTGCTGTGAAAGAGGTAACAAGAGCCTTGAGAACTGGCTGCAGTCCTGATAGTCAAAAGGCAGAGCACCTGGGTGCAAGCAATGAAATCAGTGGGCATAGCTGAAATGGGGTTGGGCTCCTTTTAAATGCACCTGGAGAAGCCTAGAAACTTCTGAGCCCTGCTGATGGGGACAGTGAAACAGGAAGGGTCACTTAGAGGAAACTGGGGAGCTGGACAGTCGGGAAGCTCATGTAAGGGAGACTTTTGGAGGTAAGTTGAAAGGTGCTTGATTGCTGTTGTGAGGGGAATCCTGTTAATGGGGATGGGAGAGGCTTGAGCATGTCAGGTTTGTGACAAATAGGATAAACCAAAAAGGACCAAAGGGGTGGTGTTGAGGAGTGATATCAGGAAAGAGAATATTTCTGTGTGATTTTGAATGTCGCTTGGGAGCTTTGTGGCTGGTTAGCGCTCTAGATGGCATAGCATCAAGCATGACCCTCAGTGAGAAGTCTAGAGCAGCAAGTGGAAAGATTTCTGGTACAGCTGTCTTTTTCACTTACTTGAAGAGAAATAAGCAGTTGGTTTGTGAAGACTAATTGGGAATAAAAAAGAGAAATGCAAGGGAAGTTGGTGGAAAAGAAGTCAGGGTTTGATGGGAGTGGTGGAAAGCATGTGTAGCATTGGGATTGGCAGAATTGGAATGGAAACAAGAATAAGTGACAGTGAAAGTAGATCTGTTGGTGTTGATGATGTCCTCCCACAGTGGGCATGGCTTTTGGATGTATGTGAAGACAGGGCTTTGGTCCTCTTGAGTTATTAGTTTCCAGTTGTGGTGTGAGGTGTGTTGGGTGACTTGGGGATCTCCAGGAGTCTGGCTATGGAGGCAGTGTTCGTGCAATACCTGGTGATGCGGGTAGGAAATAGCAAGTTTGGCCACTAATGCCAGGGCTCTTATGTGGGGAGATATGTACTGCTAGCTGTCTAGCACTGGTGGGTGCCTTCTTTGAGTGCTCTTCAGCCTTTTCTGTGAGGTCTTCTCATCCTCTATATCAATGGCAATTATCATTCTGTGCTGGCACGTTGGTAAATTCTGTAGTTCAATGCAGTTACCTTGTAGAGAGAAAGTACATTCTTTCCTGGACTGTTAATTTTTTGTTAGTGGTGTAACTTGCGCTAGGCGGAGAGACTTCTGTCCCATCTTATTTATAAGCAGCTGTGGTATCTGCTAGAAGACAAGTGTTCTTGCCAATGGTTAGTAATCTGCTGCAGTGTCAGCAACATCTACTATAGTACTTCTTCCAAAGCTTGTTCACACAGTAATTCCAGAATTGCACCTGAACCATTTAGTTTTCTTCTCTATGCTAGAGGAAAAGGATACAACTGATGTCATCACTTCTGTGGTCTTGGACCCCGTAAAACAAATCTTTCATTTCCGTTTCCTCTGTTTATGGCCATGGGTATGAGTTGTAAAGATCAAGCCATATTCTTACTGAAGATCTCTAAAGAGGGATATCATGTGCTGCTTTCCTGCTTACCAGTGTAGGTCTCTAAGGGAACTGCTCTCAGCTTGCTGGAGCACAAAGGTTGACTCCTTGCAGGCTATGACATTGACTGATGATGCAGAGTTCTGCTGGCCTTTAGCAAGGACTTGTGTTACTGAAGTTGTCTGTGTAGTTGTTGAAGGTAGGAGAGCAGTGTTGCAGTCTGTGCCTCATGGGTTCAGCTGAGAATTATTTTGCCACTCAGTGTGGTTATTAATTGTCAGCCGGCAGAAACACAATCCACAATCACTGCAGCAAAGAGTGGAGGATACCAGAGTACGGAAATTTGGTGGGAGCATGAAGAGTTGCAGTGGTTCATGCAAAGCCCTGAGAGTTTCTTTCTGGGTGAACAGGGTGAGAGACCGGTGCTGCTCATTTGCCTGCCTCCTTGCTACATGGGGGCTCTGTCACATGCATTGCTGTAATTGCAGTTTGTGTACATGCCTGGCTTAAGCAGTATCTTGTATTCAAGCTGTATCCTGGGGTGCTGTGTTTTCTGTGGGAAGTTATTGCTCAGTTTTCCTGGTGTCTGGAAGTCCGTTCCATCCCCATTGTTGTCTAGACAGCATTGACACTGCATCCTGACAAGCCTGACTGGCCATGTAAGGTAAACTTCCTTCAGCAGGCAAAGGAGGAGCATTTGTCCTGGGACTTCGATATTAAATTGTAAAGCTAAAAGCATTCTGACTCCTCACCCTTGGCAATATAGGAACTGCCACATTGTTTTATTTTCATTAGATGTGATCACTACTGAGCTGTTAAGAGAAAATTACTTTCTATTTCAGTAAGCTCAATCCTGGTTTCAGACTGACTGTGCATCAGATGCTTAATTTGGAACCCACTCTCTTGGTGAAATTAAAAATTCAAATCTCCAAGCTGGAGAACTCAAACTGTGCTTGAATTAGAAATTGACTGCTGTCAATGTGCTCTCACACTTCACTTTTTTTAATTTCTCCCTCCCCTCCCCCTGATGTGTTTTATATTAATCTTGCTGTAGATGATCTGACTGAGCAGAAGTAGTGGGAATCCACACTGTCATTCTGTAGACAGAGTGATGAAAGAGAAGTGTGGTGTGTTAAATAGACCATTCTTGAAAGGACTGCTGTGTACTGATTTCATAGTTACATGCATATTTGGTGAAATACTTCTAGGGCAGATGACTACAAACCCATTGTGTTGTTTGCAAATTAATTTAGAACCTAAGCAAACCTCACTGTTTCTATTAAAAATCCTTGTTCCCCTGTTTCTGTGTAACATTTTGTCGTGGTTTAAGTCCAGTCAGTAACTCAGAACCATGTAGCCACTCTCTCACTCCCCCTGCTTCCTCCCCCCCTGCTCCTGGAGGGATGGGGAGGAGAATCGAAAGAACGTAACTCCCACGGGTTGAGATAAGAACAGTCCAGTAACTAAGGTATAACACAAATCACTACTGCTACCACCAATAATAATAATGATAAGGGAAATAACGAAGGAAGAGAATACAACTGCTCACCACCTGCTGACCGATACCCAGCCCGACCGAGCTGTGATCTAACCCTTCTGGGTAACTGCCCCCAGTTTATATACTGGGCATGATGTGCTGTGGTATGGAATCCCTCTTTGGTCAGTTTGGGTCAGGTGTCCTGTCTCTGCTTTCTCCTGGCTTCCCCTCCTCCCTGGCAGAGCATGAGACTCAGAAAGTCCTTGGTCGGAGTAAACATCACTGAGCAGCAACTGAAACCATCGGTGTTATCTGCGCTGTTCCCAGGCTGAAAGTCAAAACCACAGCACTGCACCAGCTACTAAGAAGGAGAAAAATGATTGCTACTGCTGAACCCAGGTAGTTCAGCATACACTGATAGTTCAAAATCCTTCCATCAACTGACCAACAGAGGTGTTTGCAGCTTCCTAATGGTTCCACATCTAGCAAATACTTTTTAAAGTACCTATGTGCCTGAGCTTTTAGATTGTCTATTAGGTTTTGATTGCTACAGATCCTTCTGCCAAGCTTACAAGTGCTTGGCATGTCATAGCTGCTGGTCCTTTCCAACCCTAACTATTCTATGATTCTGTGATTTTTGAAACTTACTTCTAGATGCAAGACTCAAGTTGCACTTCTTATGCAGTATATGTAACAAGTCCTCACATCTTTTAATCCTCAAAGGCCTACTGCCACACTTTTGCAAGCACCAAGCATAACAATTTCCAGCTATTAGTTTTATGTACACCAATATCTCAGTCTATCTGGGGAGCAGAACAAAGTGCTCTGTTACACAACCTTTTGCCCTGCTGACAGCAGAGGCCAAAGGCCACTCCGTGTGTTACCTTCCCATACCTGCACTTCCTTAGAAGTGTGGAAAGACAATCTGCATTTGCAGTATTTGATGGGAACTTCCTTACACAAAGTCCCAAAGATGTTCATATTTATTACTTTTGGGTTTTTGTTGCCTTGGAAAAGAGTTGCAGTGATTACACTTCTGACACTGCTGCATGTTTTCTTCTCTTTTGAATCTACGTACACCAGTGCAGTTTCTTACAAATTTAGCTGTACATTTCCAGCACCAAAGGGATGTATGTGATTGGTGTTAACACTTACCCAGAAAATGGGGCTCCTCTGAATCTCTTCACCTTCTCAGGATAAAGTCCAAGCAAACCTTTTTGGTTTTGGTCAAGTCTTCTCACAGTTGCACATCTTAACAGAGGACGTGAATATCCAAGAACCATGGTCTAACACCTTTTGCTGAGATGAGGCCTCTTTATGTGTCCCCTTCTGGAAATTCTCGTCTCACAGGTAGGGCAGATGTCATACGTGCCAGACAAGACACTGATGTATGTGGCATACAACATACTCCAGCCAGGCAATGACATATCCAAACACGAGGGTCCTCAGCATACTGCATGGAAACCTGAGCTCAAAGCCTGTGCTGGAATAGATATCACACACTAATGTCATAAGCAAACCAGCATCAAACTGCACAAGTGCATTTTCAAAATGCTGATGTATTTTGAAATCACTGCAATACTTCTTGGAACCCGACTCACCATTTCATCATTCTCCCTGCTAATGTTTTGGCCAGGTGATCAGAAAAGTAGGGGAAAAACGCAATGCCAATCCCAAAGTGGTGAGCATCATAGTGCTCTTAGAGGGGCTATCTGCAGGTGACAGCAGATACTGGTTTAGGTCAGCTGCCTCAGAATCCCCTTTTTGAAGGCAAAGCTCCATTTTCATTCTTCCTTTCCATGAGCTCAGAACTGCCTTTGACAAACAAGTGAGAGCTTCTCCTACTGCTAGCATTTCATCTTTTTGCCTATGCCCTGAGTGGCCTAGTACCATGGAAAATCCTTGTATAGTTTAAATTATTAGGTGTGACTTAAAAGTTCTGTCTACAGCTGCTAGCTAAGTCAAACGTAGACCTGGGGGAAAAAGTTAAACATTTGTTCTTCATAATTATTAATTGGAATTCTCAAGTAAATCGTTTCTTTCTGCACTTACGTGCAATTTGTTCTGTGCTCATTTTCTCTATTTTCACAGTTAACTGGAACTGTTGTAGTGAATGCTTGGCATAAAAGGAAACTTTAAGTCAGTAGGAGATAATTTATTAGAGAACAGATTTTGACTTTTTGTGAGTGCTTATATCAGCAAACAACACTGAGAGCATTACCAATCCCATTAGAAAACTGGAACAGACCACAAGACCCAAAGATGCTTTTAAATTGCACATGTTTCCGCACCATAATAGTAAGCTGTTATTTGACAAGTGACAGAATGAGTGTTATTTTGGGACAGTGTTTGCCAGATAAATCTGAGAAGGTGGGAAAGGAAACAAGCTAGTCACAAAATATTCATCTCCCAAAAATATTGCATTTATTGAACAAATAATCTCTCCACACTTTGTCAAGTCTAAAACATGATGACTCTTCTCCTTCTTGGCAAAATGGGCAATATGCCCTGGATAAAATAATGTGTATGCATAACTAGCAGTGAAGACTGAAAATTGAGCAGGTTCACTTCACAGTTGCAGTAGTTAATGACAGCTTTGCAAATTCCCTAGTTTTTATCCCTGCTTTAAATAAAGCTTTCTGGTCTGAAAATCATTTACAACAGGCCTCTTTAGATAGACATTAATGCTTGTGTGTAGGTAGTTAAATCAGTAATTCACTTCATTCATGCCTGCTCTATATATAGATGCTCAATCCAATTTCTGTCCTAGAGATAAAGTTATTTGCTGAAGGGAAAGCACAGCTTGTCTTGTGACACTGAGCCTTCACCTTTTGCCCTCATTTATTGAGCTTGTCCACTTAAAGATCCCTGTATATTTTAGACTGCTGATGGGTGTGTCATAACACCCATTTTTCTAATGCATTCTTGTTAGGCTTTGCAAGTAAAAGCCATGTAACAATGTCTAATAAGAGCAAGTCTAAGTACAAAGCATAATAATCTATCTTATCTATTGGATGACTGGCTTGGGGCTATCAGTTCCCTTGTATCAAATTTAACTCTGCAAAACATAAATTGAATGTTAACAATAAATTTGCACGCATCCTTGGGTGCTTATTTTTTGTTCAAATACCATCTCAGGTACATGAGAGAAAAAAAAGGGGAATGGATGCTCAGTCTGGAGTGATTTGGCAGAAACCTTTGTAAAACTGTTGTAGTCCCTGTTAGCTATTCCTAAAGTTAAACAATCTCTGTTCTCAGTCGCTTCCATCAGAAAGATTTTTAATATCCCCAGACAGTCTTGCTGGCTACTTTGTCAGTGCTTTCTTTTCACAGGCTGGCAGGCAGCATGCAGATACAGGACTTTGTTTGATAGGGTTTTGGTTCCTGACTACAGCTTGTTTGGCAGGCTTCCTGTGCCTCCCCTAAAAAGCGTGGATAACAGCTCCAGCTTCCTTTGTGGAGCACATGCAACATCTGTGGATTTAAATGCTTTATTAGGGGGTATTATTCTAGGACAAGGATTACTACTAAATTATATAAAGGCAATACAACATTTTAAATATTGCTGTCCATCCTATTGCTGTCCATCCTATTCCTTCTACCTCCCAATGTCTGAAATGTAATACCAAGTACTTTTCTGTGGGTGTCAAAGGAGTAAGGTAATTCCTTAGATGTTCAATGTTTAGCATTTATCAACACTCATTTAATTGATGGTTGAAGAGCTGGAGCACCTCTACTGTGAAGACAGACTGAGAGAGCTGTGCTTCTTCAGCCTGGAGAAGGGAAGGCTCAGGGGATATCTTAGAGTAGCGTTTCAACACCTAATGAGGGCCTATAAAAAGTTTGGAGAGGGACTTTTTATAAGGGCATGTAGGGATAGGAGATGGGTGAATGGCTTTAAACTGAAAGAGGGGAGATTTAGATTAGCTATTAGGAAAAGATCCTTTACTATGAGGGTGATGAGACACTGAACAGGTTGCTCAGAGAAGCGGTAGGTGCCCCATTCCTGGCAGTGCTGAAGGCCAGGATCGACAGGGCTTTTAGCAACCTGGCCTAGTGGAAGGTGTCCCTCAGTGTGTGAATGTAGCTCCAAAAAGTTTTCACAAATACTGCGTCTCTGTTGCCTCCATCTAAAACATATATTGTAGGTTTACATGATGTTTTGCTTAATTTCTTACTTAAGATACTTTAAGTGAAAACTTCCTTACCCTCCAGGATGGGAGAATTGGCTCTGCAAGTTCCCAGGAGGTGCAGGTGTCTTACACTGTAAGAGTAGCCCTGTTATCCAATACACTGTGTTGACAAAATTTTGCTATTTGCAAAGGAGATGCCATTTTATTTTGTCTGCTGTTTTAAAGGCACTGCGTCTTCATATTGACAGGGAAAATATCTCCATGCCTACTGCCTTGAAAACTGTCTTACTTTACAGAAGGTAGAGCTGACATACACAAGCAATGCAACCACCATGTTTGCACTGCAGACTACCCTAATGCGTTCTCAAAGCTGCCATCCTGCAGTGCCCTGCTCTGCCTATTTATAATACCTAGACTCAGACAGAAGTCAGAAACAATTCCTGACTTAAAGTGCATGCAGCCATTCGAAATGAGACTTGATTAAGAAACATTGTCACCTAGTGGCCAGAATAAGTTGTATTTATTATTGTTGATCTTACCCTTATAACGAGATATATATAAAATATATGTATCTATTTCAGTGTATCATTGCACCAGGGACTATTTCTGATTAATATCATATGCCAACACGTCATCTCTTCCCAGTTCAAAAGCTCTTTAGTGAATTATGTTTCCTTCCCTTCCTTCCAAGCTGAGGCAGCCCAGCAGCAAACCACTGGGCTCCGGATATATGGTGTTGTTGATGCTTCCTGAAGTAACGCAGCTGCCCGCTTGCTACAATATCAAACCTATCAGCCATCTTTCATCTCTTGAACTCCTTTGAATATTCAGAGATGCTGTGCAATGCCATCATGCTGCAGGCACTCAAATGAGGTGGTGTTTTGCTCTAAGTTACCAAGGTAAAGTGAGGCCACCTATGTCAGCAGTGGCAGATAAGAGACAATGGGGAGCTGGTGCTGCCCAACCTGCTGCCCCACTCCAGCAGCTGCCCTGGAACCATCCCATTCACTGGCTAAACTCCATTTTCCATACTGAGCCTGATGCTTATGAGTAAACATTTTGTTAGAAGTCATTTGATTCTGCATGTCTACATCATTCCAAAAAATGGGATGCATACTTCCAAGGCCTTGTACTGATGGGTGGGACAATAGCCATGCACATTTGGAAACTCTAGGTCTCTCCAACAAGAAATAGGCTTTTACCAGATTTACAGTTAGCTCCCTTTCATTTTCTTCATGTAACTAGATATGTACATGTCGGGCATCTCTCTTCCTGGACAGTAAGAGAAAACACAACTTTCTTTAAAAATAAATAAGGACTTTAAAGCTTTCAAAAGGTCTGTTCTAAATGTTTTCTTCATGTAAATTACCAGGTGTATAACTGAAAAATATTCCTATCATCAGTTTTGCTGCAAGGAAATCGTAGAGTGTTCTAAGAGAAGAAACTTAATCGTATTAAGCTGCACTTCGAGAGAGAGTGGTAAAGCAGCTCTCTGGCTATGTGTATGAACTTTCTATGTCCCTTGTCACATACAATGCACCTAAACAACTGCAGCTTTTTGCAGATTGTTTGTAGTCCCTGCTCTACACTACCCACCTTTCCTCCTTCCTTTTTTTCTCAGCTGTTTCATTTCATGAGTTTCATCTATCTAGTTAAGGAAAAAAAAACACTTTTCTAGGCCCTTAAATGGTGAATCTTTGACAAATGCAGCAGCAGCCCTTCATGTTTATTCTGTTTTATTGCCAGAGTTATTCACTTATTTCTGTTTCTGAAATGTACCCAGATACTTAAAAAGGCTTCATGCGTAGGTTTTCCAATGGATAATCTGGTTTAATATGTTTCTAATGGAACAAAAAGAAGAGATATCACGCATTTACATACTGTATTGTTTCTTGCTTATTTGCTTTTTTATTCATGGATTTCCTTTTTTTTTTCCCCAGGTTGGCTGTCCTGGTTTGGAAATAGCATTGTGATTTTTGTTCTATATAAACAAAGGCATCTTCTGCAGCCCACTGACTACCTCACATTTAACTTGGCAGTGTCAGATGCTAGTATCTCTGTGTTTGGTTATTCACGAGGGATCGTTGAAATCTTTAATGTCTTCAGAGATGATGGCTTCATTATCACATCGATATGGACTTGCCAGGTAAGACAGGATTAGACTTAATTAGGCAAAATAGATGTAGCTATTTGTGTGTATATGCTGTATATATATATGTATATGCTGGTTATTACCAGACAGGTCCAAAAGAGTGAAATGAAGTATTAACTGACCTTCCGAAGGACAGTATTCTATTCTGTTACACCCATAAATCTACGCATTTGATCCTTGTTTGACCAATTTTCAGTGTTTTTTTCTTTATTTGTTTGCAATAGCTCCTATTAGTTTGGGAGTTTACCTCATAACGTAGCTCCCACTCATGTTGGAAACCTAAGGTGTAGGCTGTGTTTATTTTCAGCCCCTCTGAAGTCAACCTGGTTGTTTGCCCTTTAACATTTGACTTAAAGCAATGTAGACTCCTCCTCGATAAGGCTTGTAGAGCAAAACTTCCATGCAGTATATGGGTATACCTATATATTAAAGCATACATCATCTTGCACTAAATCAGTTATCGCTTTTCAATCTTACCCCTAGTTCTTGGTTCATTTGTTACCTGTGGTAAGATGAGTGACTTAACTCTATGGCACAGCCATCTCTGAACTTGGAGAAAGCTTTTTGTTGGAGAAATCAGAAAATGTTAGTGGTAATTCTGAAACACACCTGCATAGTCTGAAGATAAATACATCCCATGGATAGATAGGCACAAGTCTGGCTCCCTGGTGCTTTCAATAACAACTGTGAGAAAGATTATGATTATACTTTGTGTGTCTGTTTCATGAGGGGATCAAAATCTGAAAATGACAGGATAGCCTACAGCGAGGTGTAAGAAAGATCATGATGAAGAAAAAGGGAGTGTATATATACAGGGAGTGAATGTAAAGTGAGTGTATATAAAAGGGAGTGAATATATTCAGAAGATATTATCTAAATAATCGTATATTCTTGCTGTTTTTTTCTTGTTTTGGTTTTTTTTTTCCAATATATTTTTTTTTAAGAGGAAGCTGAACTATTGTGAAACAATGGTTGAACACAGATGAAAGAGCTTTTATAGCTCATGTCCCCTCCTTTTCAATAGAAAGGTTCAGTTTCCCCAGAGAAGGACTTCCCTCAGAAGACTCTGATTAACCTAATAGCTGTAGCCGCATCTCAAAAATCATTGTATTGTTTAAAATGTATGTCTATTGCTATTTGGCAGAAAAGGATTTATCAAAATGAAGCTAATTATCTTCTCAGCAGAATCACACTATTTCTCTAAAAAGATCACCTACAATTACTGTCTAAGGTCGGTTGAGAAGAAACTTTAAAGACACTTCTAATTTTTTTTTTAAGGGAAACCTTTGAAGTCATCAGATAAACAGAGACATAACTGCAAACTGTAAAATTCACACCCACACTCAGAATTAAACAGATTCATGTTTTACCCTATTTCAAAGAAGATTAGATCTGTGCTTAAGAAAGGAAAGATGAAATCCGGATCTCCAAGGTCAGTTCTAGCTTTGCTGTAGATTTCCTATGTAAGACAGGGTAAGCCATTCAGTGTGAAATCCTGAACCAAGATCGGTGGCATAACTCAACATTCAGTCTTCCAGTATCTGAAGGGGGCCTATAAGGATGCTGGGGAGGGACTTTTCATTAGGGACTATAGCGATAGGACAAGGGGTAACGGGTTCAAACTTAAACAGGGGAAGTTTAGGTGATTGGATATAAGGAAGAAGTTCTTCACTATAAGGGTGATTAGGCACTGTAATGGGTTGCCCAAGGAAGTTGTGAATGCTCCATCCCTGCTGGTGTTCAAGTCCAGGTTGGACAGAGCCTTGGGTGACACGGTTTAGTGTGAGGTGTCCCTGCCCATGGCAGGGGGGTTGGAACTAGAT